>WWET01002537.1:9553-36450 GCA_011038615.1 Limnodynastes dumerilii
ATGCTCACTTGGGCCTTAATCCAGAAGACCGCCCGCCGTCGCTCGGACAACGGGCGTAAGATCGGCTTTGCAGCCGATCTGCGCAGGCACCGGGCAGATGTTGCCCGGCGTCGCTACGGCACCGCACGATCGTGGATCGGGCGTCCGTAGCAGCGCCGTAGCGACGCGGGAGGGGACGTCCTCCAGCGTCCCTACGCTCACGTTACTCCTGGTGGGCGGGGGGAGGTAAGTAAATGAGCGTGGGGGGGCGTTCTAAGAGGCCATACGCTCCTGTGCAAGCGTATGGCCCCTTCCTTACACCGGTCGAAGTTAGGGTAGCCTTCAGCCGGCGTAAGGAAGGGGCCATACGCCCGCACATGGGGAGTGCCAGGGGGGAGTCAGCGATGTAACGCTGATCGTAGCTCTGGATCAGGCCCTATGTCATATACATATCAATATAAAACCACATATTCATGCCATGTACTGGCTATCCATGGGACTCTAGATAGGGCAAATGAGCATTTACTTTGTTGCTTGCTCATCTGCTATGCTAAAACTCTGGATCAGATCCTACCTGTGTTATATAATATTAAGGGTAGATTACTGGCTGATTGTCTCCTCATTGTATATGCAACAGATGTTGTTTCATGTTGGAGTGTAGGAATATAGAATTAACTGGCATTCTTTTAAATTCATTCTGTTTGTTGGGCTGAGAGCTAGTTTTATACTCGAAATCCTTGAGAAGACAAATCAAATAATTAGTGGTTTAGAAGTGCCCAATCTGTGACATTTAATTAACTGAATGAAAATGAATGTTACACAACTGGAATACAGGATTTGATAATCGCGTATGGTTGTTATGTTTTAATTAATTATAAGCAGCAAAAGCAATTGTTTATTGTCTAACACAAAAGACAAAAGATGAAAATAATGATGTAATATTCTACAAGCTAAATTTCTTCTATATTTGGACATGTAAAAATATATGTAATAGCATATTGTTATGTTTATTGTATATATAGATTAAAGATGTTTTATTCAAACAAACCTATGTATGTTAAATGAGTGCAATTAAGACAACAGCAGATTATGACAGCTTCTAGCGCTATGGGGCTGATCCAGAGTTTGATTGTACATAAAACAGGGGAAATGTACTTGCCAAAACCATGTTGAACCACAGGGGGTACAAACTTAAACTGTGAAAACAGAATTACAGTTGTTATTACAGCTTAATTTTAATTTAGCAATTAAACATAAAGGACCAGATCCAGACCTCCACAAAAAGGGCTTTTTCGGATCACTAGGATCTGAAAATACTTACATGTTGTGATCTCACATGTGCACATGACACATTCCTAATACGCATCTGGTTCCAGAGTTCAATACAGGGAGGGCTTCTGACAGCAGGACAGGAAGGAGTGGGTTGCAGCTAGCTTGTAAGCTATGTGGGAGGAGGAGTATGCAAATAGTAGAGTGAGGGTAAGCTAAGCATTCTCCGTACTATCCACACTATCCAGATGTTTTAAAGAAGCGATCTGAGCACAGCGGCAGTGGGGATCCAATTCTAAATCTCTACTGTATCCAGACGTCTTGCGGGTAAAAGAAGGCCACTCAGATTCAGGACAGCAGTATTTAAGTTATATGCACACAAGCTAAGTATTGTCCTTGCTTGCAAAAAAATATCAATTCATTTTCCCTCCTCACATCGCAATATTGTTTTGCAGAGGTGTGCATTTGCATCTGTTTTTACTTAACTCTCAAACTCTGGATGAACCTGAAATGCTTAAACACGTTCTTGAAGCTGATTTAGGGTTTGAGAGTAACGGTAAAAATCAGTCTGCACCTGGAAAGACCATGATGTAATGTAAAGGGTGCAATATACATACAACATATTTTTTATTTTTTTTTGCTTGCACAGAAATAAATATTTAGCTTTTTCTTATTTTACATAAAACATAGTTAACATTGTTCCGCAGGGAAACACCACTTTTTAGTTTAACATGGTTTTGCAATGGTGTATTTTGCCATTCTGAATGCTCCCTCTTATTCAATATAGCAGTAGGTTAAATTTGCCAGTATAAGTGCATGCATAGCTTAATGAAAAGTGTTTTGTTACTTGGGTGCATAAAGCTCCCATACAGTTTAATTGCAATGTACATGGACCATTTTCAGCATTTGTGGATGATTAAGAAGCTCAACCAGACTCAAACTCTAAAAAAGAACACATTCCGTGTATGGATAAACCTCCACACAAATGATAGGTTTAAGAGTTATTCATCTGTGATTGTGATCCATGCAAGTACAGTGTTATATATGGTAATATAACAGGAAAGTGCAGCACAAATATGTTCTTTTGCCCAGCAATACAAATGCAAGGGTATGGTTAGTTTACTGCTATATTGGTTATGTTTGTTGCTTAAGCTTCATGGGGCAGATCCTGAACTACGCATTTCCACGAATTTACGTGTGGCGGACACGTAAATTCGCAGATTTGTACGCACTGCGCATGCGCACCGCAGAAAATACGCACATTCGCGTAGCGTATTTTGACACGTATGGAGAATTCACGTATTGCGAACGTAAGTAATTACGTGTGGGCGTGCCTAAATTACGTTAGCGACGAATACGTGCGATTTACGTGAAGTAGGCGGGGGGGGTATTTAAAGTGTACAGTATGGGCGTGCTAAGCTGCGTACGTTCGCGTAGTCTGTACGCACGTTAGCGGACGTATGCTGTTACGTTTGGAAAAGTTAAGGTAGGGTTTGGGTAGCGTATTTTCACAAAATACGGCCGTGCAGGGGGTGTGTTAAGGGTAGCGAGGCGAATTTACGTACGCGAAAATTCGCTACGCGAACAAACGTACGGCAAACGTTGTTCAGGATCTACCCCCATGTGAGTATTATCTCTGAATATTACAAAAGAACAAAGAATATATTTTAAATTAGAAATAATTAAAATTAAATGAATAAGAGAAAAACTGACAAGCTTCATTAGTGACCTATGTTGTCAGCACAAAGCATATACACAAAGGGCCAGATTTGCTAAGCTGCAGGTTTGGAAAAGGGGAGATGTTGCTTATAGCAACCAATCAGATTCTAGCTCTCACTTTCCTATTACATACTAAAGAATGTCAGTTAGAATCTGATTGGTTGCTATGGGCAACATCTTCACTTTTCCAAACCCGCAGCTTAGTAAATCTGGCACAAACAGTTTAATATCATGAACTAAGTTTTTGCAAGTTTAAAAGCTACTACAATGGTGTGAAGTGGTGGTAGTGTTAGATATGCCCTATGACTGGTCCAAATATTTGTCCGGAACTCTTTTGTGGGAACACAATTATTGTATATCAACAACGTTGGACCACCTCTTTCAGCGAGTTGATTTTTAGTATGTTTCTAAGCATTTGCATACACTTCTGTTGTGAGCATGTGGGTGGTTGACATGATAGGCAGGGCTTTCACAGTTTCTGCTTGTGTTCATGTTACTTTAAATTACAATATGTTGCTCCATCCTGCATATCGTTATATGTGATTCATTAAAGACATTTGAATATGTATATTTGTAATTTTCCAATACAGGTGGGACACCCACAAGACAGAAAGGATTTCTGGGATGTATTCGATCTTTAAAATTAAATGGCATTGCTATTGACTTGGAAGAAAGAGCTAAAGTGACTCCGGGTATCAAACCAGGGTGTCCTGGTCACTGCAGCAGCTATGGGCACTTGTGTCATAATGGAGGAAAATGTGTTGAAAAGCAAAATGGGTTTTTCTGTGATTGTAGTTTGTCAGCTTACACTGGATCATTTTGTAAGAAAGGTGAGTATACAGTATCTAAAGAAATGCAGTTGTATACAGATATTGGTGTAACTATGTAGGCTTCCAGTGAACAGATAATCTTTCACTAATGTTCCAAAGCAATATGTGAGAACACATACGTAGATAGGAAATTTGTTTCACAATATAGAAATATTGATATAAGTTCACCTGCTGTGTCATAGGTAAGAGGTTCTGTGCCAAAAAGTCCTTTCTTTAATAAAAACTCTTGTATTTAAAGCCTGCAGCAGCCATAAAAAAGAGATGGTCAGATCCCTAAATAATGTTTTATTGTAGATGCAACATGGTTTGTCAATATGCAGACTTGCACCTGTTGTTGCTATTACTTCAAGCTTTGAATCAGCCCCAATAAATCTATATTAAGGTACAAGCACTGTGGATTAAGGCATCTTTAATAGACTAAGCTTTACCAACATCTGTTCTCTAACTAAATTGGTTCAACTAACCATCTATCTGAAACAGTAACCTGTTACTATATTTTAACAATGTTATTATAAATGATCATGTAGAGAACCTTACATGGCATCAACCATTTCAGTTGATAGATACCATAACTATGTTATATATTCTAATTAAAAAAGTATGGACATTATATTTTCCTTTTTTTTCTCTTGTAGAAACCTCTGCATATTTTGAAGCAGAATCATCAACAACTTATAATGTTCAAGAGAATTATGCAATGTCAAAAAATTCAACTACCCTTACATCTTCTCCTTACATGGGCACATCTTCAAGTGAGAATATCACATTTCATTTTAAGACAACACAATCACCAAGCTTATTACTTTTTGTCAGTACTTTTAATAAGGAATATATATCAGTGATCATCTCGAAAAATGGTAAGAACTTTGATGAAAATGGAAATTTAAAGGATTTGTTAAAATCAAAATAATATTATATATTATACTTTGAAGACTATGGGGTTATTTACAAAGGTCGCTTTTGGCTGGTGATTATGAATCGCCATCCATCACCGCGATTTTGACGCAATTTTTTTGTAGAAATCGCTGGATTCACTAAGCAACGCTTTTGGCTGGCGATTTATAATCGCTGTCGATAGCCATCGATTTTTACAGGTATAAATCACTGTGCTTTTCTATTGAAAAGCACATTTAAAAAAATCCCCTTTAGTGAATCTGGCACTTCATATGTGTTGCATGGCAAACATCTGGACGAATTTGTGTCTGCGATGTTTGCCCCCTGAAAAAAACCCATCTGCCTTGGTAAAAAAATATGTATTATCTAATTTACATTGTTGCCACGGCTACCAATTAACCCATAGCATACTGTGCCATATAGTACCATAAGCAGCAGCATGGCAAGGGTTAACAGCATGGGTCAGCATACAAAATCACCCAGAACGTAAATTACATGAAGCACTGTCCCCCGATCCTAAAATAAATGTTAAAATGTCCCCCTTTACTACAATAAATAAATAACTGTCCTCCATGTCCTAGATAATAAAATATATGTCCTCCATCAAATAAATAATTAAATGTCCTCCATATATAATATTAATCAGTGCATGTTACCGTGCCATAAATAAATCAATAAATGTTCACCATGCCAAAAATAAATAATTAATTGTTCTCCGTATTCGCGGGAGAAGCTCTGGCATCTTCGGTGTCCCTCCGACGAATGAATCTACTCCGTTAAGGGCCTATATTTATACACTCAGACATCAGGCGTCTGATGTCTGAGTGATAAAATATTCAATATTTAAGGTAGGATATGAGGTGGACAATCCTTGTTTCCTCAGAATTTAGAACAGGAAGCATCACTGTGAAAACCAGATTTCCCAGCACAGCCCATCCCATTTTTACTTGGTGTAAGTAGATTGGTGACATAGGCAGTATATATATTCAATATCTCTGGTAATGTAAGACGAAGACAAACTTTATTATCTTGGCTATTCTGAAGCACTTTAAATACATATAATAGAAATAGAGTTAATTACCATGATTAATCAAATGTTATCTATATAACTGTTGATTCTTCCATATCACATACTTTATACCTCATATACTTTTAATAGACAAATAAACATTTCAACATTATAACTGTTTTACAAAGTCAAATATCATAGCAAACAATTTCTAATATAAAATATTTGCTGTATATACAGATAATCAAATTTGTTGGGGTTTGGATTGAAACATATTTGAAATAAAACCATGCATACAGCATAAATTACCATTCTATCTAATAAAATATTAATTATTGAATTATATAATTTTGTTGTGTTTCCTGTATAAAGAAATTTCTTGTGCTTAAATCATCTACTAAATTAGTTTTTAAACATTGGAAATAATTATTTATCTTTGAGAATATAAAGTTTACTAATGTTTCAAACACTTTTCTTGTTACTTAGTCAATCGAAATTAAAATTCTAATTCAATAAATTAATGTTTCTTGAACAAAATGTTGACACATTCTATTGATTTTCCTATAGGAAGTTTGCAAATTAGGTACAAACTGGATTATCATCATGATCCTGATGTTTTTACCTTTAATAATAAAAATGTAGCAGATGGTCATCTCCAGAGAGTGAAGATTTTAAGAAATCAAGAGACTTTGTTTCTGGAGGTATATATACCTTTTATATTATTTTAAAGAATGTCACAGTACTTGTTTGGGCTTTATAAATAATATGAAATATGTACATAAGAAGGTAATGTAAGTATAATATCAGGAAAAAGTCTATGGACCAGATTTACTAAGCTGCAGGTTTGGAAAAGTGATGTTGCCCATGGCAACCAATCAGATTCTAGCTCTCACTTTCCTATTACATACTAGAGAATGTCAGCTAGAATCTGATTGGTTGCTATGAGCAATATCTCAACTTTTCAAAACACGCAGCTTAGTAAATCTGGCCCTATGAATGTAGTGATCTTTTGTCAGCAAAATTAAATAACTGTTAAGTGCAGATTTGGTGGCTCATTTTTAAAAATTGGAAGTTATGAAAAACTAGTTTTTAAGTGCAATGAGCGTTGAAGTGCTCAGATGATTTTATACCAAAAATGTGATAATAGATGGTGACAATCTGAGTAATTATGACATAAGAAAGATAGGTAACCCAATGGTACTTCCCATGGTTTGTCATTGATGTAGCGGTATATTTATATCTATTGAATCAGAAAGGGATGGAAATAATGATTTAATGCTCTATATGGTCTTCCTAGGAGATCTATCCATTTCTAATGGATTTTCAGAATATATTATAAAAATAGTATGGATGGAAATTTCTTATTGTATTAAAATGACTTTTTACCAGGATGTTACTTTTATTTGCTTTTAATAATCCTAAAGTTCAATGTTAAAATCATTGATGGGGTCTTTTTCCAAGACTGTATATGTATGTGTATGTGTATATGTGTATATGTATGTATATGTCAGTGACGATGTGTTTTGCCTTCTTCAGGTTGTTCTTTTGGTTAAAATTGACATACAAGCTCTGTATTTGTCAATACCACTTAGAAGGGGTAAATACTTCTAATGTAGGGATAAATTCTACTTCCAAAACCAGTGCAAATCTACAGGAATTAGTTTGCCCCTATGTACATGAGAAATGGGAGATAGAAAATATTTATAAAATTAACCTAATAGACAATGAAATCAAATGCCATAAGATGACCTTTAAAAGTGTCAGTACAGAGGAGGAAGTTGAAGATCCTATAAGGCTTAACACTAACCAATGGATTTTAACTTATAAGACGGAGCAATACTATAGACCTTTTTCCCAAAATTACTTATGATAGAAAAGATAAGGATTTATTACTAAAATATAAAAATAAGGGCAACAACAAGAAGATATTAAAATGAGTATTAAGATTTTTACATTTGCACAACATAGAACACAGAGAAAATAAGTAATGTTCTAAAATGTCCTGATTACCTCTATTGATTAATTATTTAAGCAAAAAATGATATATTACGATCTGCATATATTTAGGTACGTTCTTAAGTGTGAATCAGGGCCCTTGTGTCTAGTTTATTATATAGGTAACATACAAAGGTCCTTCTTTCTTTCTTCTCCATCAACTCGTCTTCTCAGTGGGTAGGAAAAGAAAATAATTTTTAGGCTTGGAGTTTACATTAGAATCTCTTAGTATTCATGCTGTAATTACCTCCATTTTTTTTTCAAATACACACTCTGCATACATTACTCTAAGATATTTTTCTTTTTAGTCTTTAAAAGAATCCCAGTTGGATTCAGTCCAGAGTGAACTTACTCCTAATCATGCATTCCAGGTTAATTCTGCTCTGGTTCTGATCTTTTCTGATAGTTGTTTATAGGAATTCCATATAGTAGGGACTCTCATAAGCCCCAATGGTGTGTTAGACTCTGCACCCTCTACCACAGTAATGACAATGGGCTGGATCCAGACCTTGTTAAGTGCATGAACTTAGTTACACCTGGGCTAAACCATGTTGATTTCAGGGGAGTCATATTTCATCTGCTGCAAACAGTTTTAGACTAGAGAGGTGATGTTTCCTATCCCAAGTCTAAATAACAGTGTGATAGTAAAGCTGGTCAGTATCTGTGTGCAGTAAGCAATTCAAAGATATATCCCTGCATGCAAAGAATACAATTAACTTGACTCCCCCTGAAATCAACATGGTTTAGCCCAGGTGTAACTAAGTTCATGCACTTAACAAGGTCTGGATCCAGCCCAATATCAGTAAGATAATTTTTGGGAGATTTTGGAGATTTTCTTAGAAAGAACTATGACAGGTCTATCTGAAATAGGATCTCAGGGGAGCTATAAACTTTGTCAAATTCACTATCATTTGTAGAAAATTATTGTTATAATAGTAGTAATCTCAAACAGAAAAGCTGAAATCACTGGCTAAAAGAATTATTTAACAGTCTCTAAGACTGTTTTTTTTAACAATATTTATTCTTTTTTTTTTCAAGGTTAACCAGTATGCATCCGAAAAATTTATTGTCACATCTGGTATAGATTTCTATCCAATCCACTCTCTTGTGCTTGGTAAAATATCAGGTAAGAGGTCATGTTTTTTTCTACATAGTGTCCCATAGGTAGCTCCATTTATCTCATTAATAGAAATGCATGTCTGGTCTGGGTCTTGAATTAAAATCTGACATTTAAGAGAGAAATGCACTTTTTGTCAAGTTGAAATATTATCTCAAATAAGTACTTCCCTTGCAGAGGAGCAAGTGGTTCTCTTAAAACTAATTTCACACTTATCTCTCAATTTTTTAATCAGACATCCTGGAACGTGATACTTTCCTCCAAGGGAGGCTGATTTATAAGTAGAATGCATAATTCTACTGTGATCATAGGCAAATGGAAAAGTATGTAAATTATAATTCAAATAAATCAGAATATAATCCAGAATAGCACTATTACATAACATAATACAGAGAATAATAGTGTACATAAAACATGACTTTTAAAGTATTGTACACGTCAATATTAAGAAACAGAAGGTTACACAGCTTAAACTGCGCTATACCTCTCGTTAAAAAGAGTAGAAAGTATAAAATATATTGCAGTCAAATCATTTTAATAAGAAGCTGTTACATATCGTGCATTAAGCGTTAATCACAAAGTCAGATGTGAAAAGTCTTAATATTTTCTATCTTTACCATGATACGTTATTAAATCCTTGCTAATAACTCCAATAAATGCAAACTCATCTGTTTGCATTTTGTGAAATTTATATGTTTGATTGCTTCCTACAGACAAACAAATTCTCTAGGTAAATCTTGATTAGTAGTGCATGTAATTGAAAATAGAATCCCAAATCCCATCCAAATAAATAAATAAAATTTGAAAAGCAATAAAGCTTCATAACAAACTTTTAAAAAATGAAAAACTTTTTCAATTCAATTAAAGTTCTTAGCCTGTTTGCCTATATAAGCTTTTGTTTACATGTTTTAAAGGTGAACTTATTCACTGTGCTATTGATTCAGAGCGCCAACATATAAAGGGCCTGATCCAGAGCTGTGCTTCCACTTCATTTGTAGTTTGAAGCGCAACGGAATACTGGTCTGCGCACGTGGACACAGGACTGCCCATCTACCTGCATTCGCTTCTGTTTGCTCTGCACTTGTGGAACAAGAAAAGAGATGGTTTAGTGCTGCTGTTGGATTTCCCACGCTTACATTTTATCATATAGAGTTCTTTTATCATATAGAGTCCTATAGAGTTAAAGCTTGCGGGCCCTCTTACCTACCCAGTCTGTCTGTTACCACCTAGAATTGGGTGGCACTTTTAATAAATAGATACAATTCCTGATTATTTAATCATAAATGCACATCGTATTTATTTATAAAATACATGGCTACCTTATGACTAGCTCCCAATACACACTTCCAGTACTTAATTGTATATTCTCTATCAGCATAAGGCAATTATATGATAATACACCTGCGACTCTCAAGGCTTTTCAGCTGTAGATGGCCCGAACTCTAACGAGTATGAATCTCTCTAGTGGGTCATATATAATGTGTTTTTTAATCGAGAGTAAACTCACCTTAAAACCTCCAAAATAACTTTTGTAGAGCAACATTCCCTGTCATCAGCTAATCTCAGATATGCATCCAAGCACTTGCTACATAAAACAATGATAGCTCAAAACAATATATAGGTGCATGAAAGGCAGGGGTAATGTACACAAACAAAGCAAAAAGTTTCCTAGTACTCTGCTATTTACCAGTAGCTTATCTGCTATTCTAATGGTAAAGACAGATTGCTGTACATTGAACTGTGTTAGTCATTCCCACCCTTCCCCATAATGCTGGCCCGAAAACACGCAGTCTCGGCAGGAAGTTGCCTTTAGTTCGGAATCCCTGCAATTGCAAACATATTTTCTGGGCATGAGCAGTCAGTCCAAAGCTAGACACAGAGATATGCTATACCAGCTTTCCAGTTTAAATCAGGCCCTATATTTAAGATAGGCAATTATCAATAATGATGCAGCCATAACATCTAGCAGTTTACCCAACACCCAGCTATTCGCAGCAGTACTCAAATGATCTTGATGTGAAGATTAAAAACAACAACAACAAAAAAACATTTGTTCTGTAGCTTTAATACAGAATAATAGCAGATAAAAGGAGATCTATATGGAATAATGATCATTTAAAATTCTAGATTTGATAAAGCTGAAGGTTCATATATTTGATCATTCTTTACCCTTACCTCTCTTGCTGGCACCGATAATCCAGACTAAATAGGAAAGGACTGCCAATATATGTTGCATGGGCCTCCTGTCACTCTCAGCACTGATTGACTGTACAGGCCTGCTGTCAATTTCAACAGAAGGCCAGTGCAACTAGCTGATTGACTGACTGTAATAGAAACTCTGGTTAGCGTATAGCATCTCCACCCACTAGCTGGAGTTTCCCTATCTCCCAGCTTTTTGATTATCATAATAGTTTGACAGTTTATTGAAATGAAGCTGGTATGTGCATTGTAATTGGAGGTCACTATTCCAAAATGGGCAGTGATATATACATGGTCTAATAATGGTTATGCCTCCTCATCATTATATATTTATTATTTATTAACATATTTTTATCTAGCGCCTTCATATTATGTAGAGCTTTACAATTTTAACAATAATTATAACATGACTAGAACTAACAAGCAGATTGGTTGGGTAAGAGGGCCCTCTCTGCAAGCTTATAGTCTATAGGACATTGGGGACTGATACATAAGGACAAGAGCTATAGATCAAAAATTGTACTAGACAGCTTGTATGGTAAAAGTGGTAAATGTTCTGTTTAATTAAGTCACACAGCAGTGTTAGTATCAAAACTGAGGATAATTTTTGTTTGGAAAGAAAAAAGTGTTCAAGTTTATTTTATTTATATAACATAGGTATGTTATATGATATCAGAGCTTGGGTCCAATATATTTTAAGTCAGATATAAAGATCAAATTATTGAACCAAGCGTTTTTTTGCCATTGGAGAAAAAAAATTCTGGCCATACACTAGAGCAATATTTGCTCCGAACACTGATAATTAGTTGTTTAGACCAATAATCACTCTAGTGTATAGCCAGCTTTACAAAAAATATAAATAATAATTGTTACCCTTCTCTAATAATGTTTGATTTATTTAGGAGTGGAATATCAGATTCATGATAGGTTTTAAATGGAATTTGTTATTCATTAGACATGTTCCAAATTTCTATTAGCTGGAAAAATTTGTTCCACAAGAATGCTAAATATTCATAGCTAATTGTAACATATTTGATCCCTAAGTATTTGTAACATGTAACAGTCAATTTCTGTCATTTCTCAGGCATATATTGAAAACAATAAAACATATTTGTAAGTGGTGATTAGTGCGGTTTGTCATATATTAATAGATATATTCATTATCTGTGTATTATGGGTAACTATTTAATATGTTAAGTGCAGCATTGTGAGACCTAAGTGCTGTTATTATTTTCCAGCTCAAGATATTGATGTGGATCCAGAGACCATGAAAGCCAATGCAAATGGATTCATCGGGTGTATGTCATCTGTTAGTTTTAATAACATTTTTCCCCTAAAAATTGCATTCCAAAACAATCATACTCAAATAACAAAAAAGGGCCATGTTTCAGAATCTAATTGTGGGTCATTAAATTCAGAAGATTCAACATCAGGTGAAATAACACATTCATTTTCAGGTACTTTTTATTCTATGATTTTTATACTATTGTAAGTAAAATGATGAATGTCACGGATTATTTTGCATTATGCTCAATTATGTCATCTGAAAGCCTTTGTAATCCTTACTTAAGTTTCTCTATTGTTATGGTTTGATTGATGTTATTATTTAAAAATTATCTGTGACAAGTTAATATGTGCAAATTTTGGATAGGTCTGATTTTTGCATTAAATCAGTGTGGAGGACTTTTGAATGGTTTCATTTGATAATTAAAATTTTTGAACTGCCTAAGTTATATATATCAAGCCCATGCAGACTATTATGAAGGTTAAATCATAGATTCAAGTATTGTAGCAAATTTTCCAATGCTTTCTTGCAGTGATCTTTAATTTTTTACGTAAATATTAACATTAAATATCATACAATGATGAAATAATAGCAAATGCTTTGAAAATTGTCATATATGAAGCCCCTTGAAGCACATTAATTAAATGATACAGTATAAAACTATTTAAAATACAGTATTTTCAGTCGATTAAATCATATGTTTGGTTTCTTTAACTTTCCTCTAAACCCTCAAAAAAAATGCAATTATTAAAATAAAACTTAATCCAAACCTAACATTTGAACAGATTTATATCTCATTTGTGCCTCAGCAAGACAGGTTTAAGAATTAGAAATAGATATCTGTAAACAAGCCCAGATCTCTAGTATATTATTATTTGGCAAAAGACATAATTTTCCAATATCCTAATTTTATACAAACCATATTTTTATAGAAAAATTTCAGTTATTTTAAACTATCTGACAACATTATGATCATAACTGAACATTAAATTAAATAGTTTTCTCTCCTTAATGTATTTTGTTTAATATCTTTTAAAAAAATAGCATTTTAATAATTCAAATTTCATTTCTGCTTAGTATACAAAGCAAAGTACAAGTCAGTGTGAGGAACATAATTATGACAGGTCTCATAATAAATAAATAAATACTAATGCCGTGATTTAAAAAAAAAATTGCAGCATTCACTAAGCTGCGCTTTTTTTATGGCGATTTATAATCACTGTCGATGTTCATCGTTTTTTTTTCCAATGAATAAAATTGCTTTTATGTTTAAAAGCACGGCGATTGCCCATGGAAAAATCCCCGTCCATGATAAAAAACCCTTATCATGCTGCTGCTGCTAGTACTATAAGGCACAGCATGGCCATGTGTTTCTAGCTATGCTGTGCCTTATGTACTATAAGCGACAGCAAGGCAATGCCGTTACACAATACATCAACATTTTTTACACTAAAAAACATAACATACACAAACATGCATTAAAAGTAAATTATGTGTTCCCCATAAAATGTTGAGCATGATGCGCATGTGTTTTTCAGCTAAAGTGTGTGTCGCTTTCAATGAAAGCGCCACACACAGAAAGCATTTTTTTATTAGGCGCTTTCAGGACAAACTAAAGGCAATTATGTAAAATCGCCTTTAGTGAATCCGGTAATGCCTATGTTTTGCATGGTAAACATCTGGACGATTTTTTTTCTGCAATGTTGATTTTGCTAAAGGCTAAAGTCTTGGGACTTTGCCTTTAGTGAATGTGGCAATGGCATAATCGCCGCCAAAGTCCTGGGACTTTGGTCCATTTCAGCAAAATCGACCTTCGTAAATGAGGCCCCATATCTTGACTGCCTTTATTGTAAAGAACCCCTTCCTTTGTTGGTTGTGAAACTTTCTCTCCTCTAACCTTAGTGGATGAGCATGTGTCTTGTGTACAAACCTTAGGGTAAGAAGTTCCCATGAAAGTTCTCTGTATTAACCCTTAATGTTGTGTATAGCATATACTATATATGATTACTATAGTAATTATATATCCTCTGGGATACCTCTTTCCATAAGTAGTGTACACATGCCTAAACTGACTAAACTTTTCTCATAACTCAATGACTCTATACCCTTTATAAATTTTGGTGCCCTTCTCTGAGCATTTTCTAGTTTAAAAATTTCTTTTTTAATGGAATGGTGCCCAGAACTGTACTCTGTATTCAAGATGTGGCTTTACCAATGATTATTAGAGTGACAAAATTATACTGTCTTCCCTTGCATCTATTCCTCTTTTTATGCATAATACTGTATTGGCCCTTACAGCTGCTGCTGAGCATTATTGCTTACAAGCACTACAAATATTTCTCCATTAATTTTACTTAATATGTTCTATACATCTAGGCAGAACCGACCTTGACCAATGGGACGCCAAAGGCAAACCTTGAGCCGGTGTCCCCAAAAATATAATGACACTGTATTTTTAGATAGAGTGTAGGTTAGTTAGAGCAATTTAGTTTAATTTCTTACTCAACACTTGCTATTATTATAAAACTGTACACAAATATTTTTCAGTTCTTCACATTTTGTAATATTGTAATTTTTGTCAAAATGTAAAGATCCATAAAAATCTAGTTGCAACACAGGAGCAATTATTAATCAGCGCTAGATATGTAACGGAATAGATACATAGAAAATAATAAAAGTGGATGGTGATTTGTAGCTTTTTAATGAAATCAGAAATTTAAGTGTCTATGGCTAGCACAATGTATTTTTCCACTTGGAACCCTAATTTAAATAGCACGAGTTGAAGTATAATTAAAGATTTTCCATTAATAAAATAAGTGCAAAATATACCAAAATCTCTTGAAGTAACCTGAATATCCCATCTAGCTCTTTTCCCTCTCCCATTCTCTCTGCTTTCATTTAGTTATCAGAATAACCTGACCACTCTAGCTCCCTTTCCTCTGTTCTCTCTAGACTCCTATACTCCCTGTTCACCTGAGCCCACTATGCCTCCTGTTCTCTCTAGTCACATCTCTGTCTCTTTCTCTATAGCCCCTTTTTCCTTGTTCTCTCTAGCCCCTTATAGCCCCCAGGTCTGTGTAGCAACTCCATTTGTTCTCCCTTGTTTTGTATAGCTCCCTAAATGCCCTGCCTGACCTATTTAGCACTCTATACCTCCTGGTCTAGCCTCCTCTTCCTGTTAGTTGCATCTCCCTTGTCCCGGTTGTACTTACAGTGCACACCACCGTCACTCTGGCACTTCGCACTTGTCCTTTCCCCAGAAGGCATGATGCTCTAGATGTTTGCTTATATGTTGGGACTGGTGTTGCATCTAGGCATACCGCTTAGGAAGGAAGGAAGGCGAAAGTTGTCATAACCTTAACACATAATCTTTTGTATTGTTCTATTTCAGATCATTCAAGACCAAAGGATAATGGAGAGCCATTATCAAGTGTATTGAAAACTAGTTTTGCCCTTATTGGAGGTAAACACAAATGGGTCAAGTTTTTTCTATTCTAGAATATTATTTGTATATAATGTGAATACATAAGCAGTTTTACTGTACTTAATAATAGCAGTTTTTTTTTTATAATCATAATCGTTTTATGGTTTATTGTATGGCAGCTCTCATGTGCATTGTAATTGGATATAACCATTTCAAACTGGCCAGTGATATTGGGGTAGATCCAGAACTACGTTTGCCGTACGTTTATTCGCATAGCGTATTTTCGTGTGCGTATATTCTATACACTCCTCTAGAAACACCCCTTGAACGTACGTATTTTGTCAAGATACGCTTTCCAAACCCTACCTTAACTTTTGCCAACGTAACCGCAGTGATACGCACATGTACGTATGGGCAACACGTATTTACGCAGCTAAGCACGCCCATACTGTACACTTTAAATACAAACCCCCGCCTACTTAACGTATTTCAGACGTATTTTGGACTCACGTAAAATTGGCACGCCCACACGTAAGTATTTACGTGACACATACGTGAATGGCCCATACGTTCACAATTACGCTTCATTACTGTGCGTATTTTCTATGGTGCGAATGCGCAGTTCTGGATCTGGCCCATTGCCATTAACTATAGGTGAACTAATAAACTTCTATACTCCTGTACCTTTATTGATTATCTTATTTATATATTATTTATTAAAAGTTTTTTTATTTAGAGTCATCATATTACATTTACAATTTTATTAATAGTTAAAAGACTGGGCAGTAACAAACATACTAGGGGCCGGATCCAGAACTACGTCCATCTTCCATAGACAGACATAATTCAATGAACTATAGCTACGGCGCATGCGTAGTAGCTATTGTACGTAATCTGCGTATCATTTCGATACGTAGATTGCGTATATGCGGTCTACTGCATGTGCAGTAGCTATTGTTCATTGAATTACGTCCGTCTTCCATAGATCCGTAGTTCTGGATCTACCCCTAGATGGGTAAGAGGGCCCTGCCTACAAGCTTACAGTCTCTAGGACATTGGGGATTGAGTAAGGGCAAGTTTTATAGATCTCACAATGGACCATCTAGGGTGTATGGTAAAAGTACTCAGTACTCTGATACAGTTACATAGCAGTGTTAGTAGTGGGACTGCTTGTAATTTTAGTATGTAAAGGAAAAGTGTTCATCTTAGTGTTATTCATGTAACAGAAAGGTAAAGTGGATAAAAAAAATATTAAGAAGGAGGTTGAGAAATTTGGTAAACTTGTCTGAGAAGGTGAGTTTTAAGTTTGGAGAGTAGAAAACAATAATTAATAAGCAGGTTACTCCAGAAAGTGGGTTTAGCCTGGGAGATGTTCTATAACTGGGAATTGGAGCATTTAAAGGAGAGTGTAAAGGAGATTGTAGATTCTGTGAAGATCTTCAAGAGTGAGCTGGGATACATTGCATATGTATGCAGGCTCAGTCTTACCGATGACTTTGTAGTATAGCAAAATTATTTTGTTATTGATTTTGCAAAATACGGGCAACCAATGTAGAGACTGACAGAGTGGATGAGCTCTAGAAGACTGTTTGCAAGGTAAATCAGTCTAGCTGCTGCATGCAAAATAGACTGCAGGGGAGTAATTTTATAATGTAAGAGTCCAACAAGGAGAGCATTGAAATAATCAATGTGAAAGATGATTGATGCATGAATGAGAGTTTTTGCAGTTTCTCATGTAAAATAATTGTTTATTCATAAAAAAATTTTGATGTATGTAAAATTATTCAGAAACATTTTGGGCTGGATCCAGACTTAAGTAAGTGCTTGAAATTAGTTACTCCTGGGCTAAACCATGTTGATTTCAGGGAGAGTCAAGTTAATTGTATTCTTTGCATGCAGGGATATATCTTTGAATTGCTTACTGCACACAGATACTGACCAGCTTTACTATCACACTGTTATTTAGACTTGGGATAGGAAACACTTATACTGTTTGCAACAGATGAAATATGACTCCCCTGCAATCAACATGGTTTAGTCCAGGAGTAACTAATTTCAAGCACTTACTTAAGTCTGGATCCAACCCATAGATTGTATGTGGGGAACAAAGGAAATTTCAGTCAAAGGTAAAACCTAGGCAGCAAGTTGAGTAGGGATCATTGCAGTGTAAACAGAAATAGGGAGACTGGATAGGTAACTTTTATTAGCAGGTAGAATTATTCTTAGATCTCTTTGAAAGATTATGTTTGAGATGGCGGGAGGACATCCGAGAAGAAACGGCCTGGATAGTCGGTGTGAACCTTTACATAACATAATTACTTGTTTTTATATTAGATGGTGGCAGTAATAAAATCTAATATTTATAAATTTAAATATATCTGTCTATTTTTCTAATGTTTTACATTTACCTTTTTATTTTTATGTTATCATTTCTGCAGGTATGATATCTATTGCTGTATTTATAATATTATGCATCACAGCCATAGCAGTAAGAATTTATCTCCAGAAGAATACATATAAAAAAAATGATGCCAAAGAAACAGAAAATGAGGACAATGTAGAGGCAGCAGCGGTCTTGAAAGCAGAGATCAGTATGCAAAACGCAATCAATGAGAATCAAAAAGAATACTTTTTCTAATGTGTTTTCATTGTGCCACCAAACAATGGGACAGACAGACTTTCTTGCTAAGCAAGGGGCACTAGCCGAAGAACATAAACTAAATACTAGACATGCACTGGAAATAAACAATGGACAAGACCTGTGTAAAACTATATATGATCAGTCACAATGATCACTAAATGAGGCCTCTAAAATTCTAAAAAAGCATTTCTTTAGCTTAATAAAAACATTATCGTTGACAGTCATCACTGTATTGTACACTCTTTTATTGTTGGTAGTTTCAGATTGTTCTGATGTGACTTTTCAAACCTGGAGAATTCCATGCTGAATTATTAATTCCAGCCTATGCTCAAGTTGAAGCTATTAATTGTGTCTTTGTGGTTGAAACATTTTGTTACTGGTAACATCTGAACTGTAATATATATTTTTTGAACAGAAAGGTTATGTAGTGATTTATATTGTGATCTTTAGATTCTGGTGGAATGCCAGAAATGACACTTTAACATTGACTTTAGTCCCTATATTCTGTAAAAAAATATTATTTTCTTTAAAAGAATTGCTACCTTTATGTCTATATATTTCCAAAGCTGGGAAAGAATCTACACGGTTAGCAAAAAGGTTATTTAAAATGTAAGAATACAACATATCAGATTAGAATGGTAATTATTTTTAATAAAAGGTTTAAAAACCATAAAATAATAAAACAAATAATGCAATCATTAAATAAGCACATCAAATATAAACATATTCAAGTATGTTTAAAAACTCACAACAGATGTCCTTTCTATAGGTTACTAAAATTACTGTATTAAATATCGCATGCAAAACTCTCAATTTTCAGGACATTTCCTTTCCCTTTCTAAACTCTGACGCCATTATTTTCTGCTTAATGTTTTGCTTAACACTTATTCAATTCAGCATCTTTAATCTATATTAGAAAGGGATGTGGCCATAATAAACATTGGGCCTGATCTAGAACAACGCTTCGGAGCGAATTTACGCGTGGCGGAGACGTAAAATCGCCTATTTGTAAGTACTGCGCATTGCCACCATAGAAAATACGCTCAGTAGTGTAGCGTAATTGTGAACATATGGGCCATTCACGTATTTGTCACGTAAATACTTACGCGTGGGCGTGCCAATTTTACGTGAGTCCAAAATACGTCAGAATTACGTTAAGTAGGCGGGGGTTTGTATTTAAAGTGTACAGTATGGGCGTGCTAAGCTGCGTAAATTCGTGTTGCCCATACGTACGTGTGTGTATCACTGCGGTTACGTTGGCAAAAGTTAAGGTAGGCTTTGGTATCTTGACAAAATACGTACGTTCAAGGGGTGTGCCTAGGGGAGCATATATAATTTACGCACATGAAAATACGCTACGCGAATAAACGTACGGCAAACGTAATTCTGGATCTACCCCATTGTTCTCAAATAAAAAAAGCAGATGGATCTGATCCAGAATTGGGACTTGATCCAAAGTTTTTGGGCACCGAATGTGCAAATCTGTTTACAACACACGCTAGTCTTACACTACAATATACTATATTAAAATAGCAGCGTATAGGCACACATTTTTTCAGGCATTTTAAAAATACTGATTACAATTTTTAGGGGTTTTATTTTATGAAAAAGCAACAGAATAAAAAATACATTAGAATCATGCAAAATATAGTATATATATGTATAGGATGTTGTGTTAAACCTCACAGTCTCTGCCTAGACAAATCCATTTGCAAAAGAGTGCCCATTTTCCTATTCTGAGTTGCTAACGTCAGAACTCTAGATAGGTCACACAAACAGTGAATTTGTGCATCCTCTGCGCTAAAACTCTAGATCAGGTCCTGGATTGGTTGCACTGTGATTGAGAGTACCTTAGCGGAAGCAAGATGTAATGTAACAGTTCCAACTATTACATGCAATTGTGGCGTGTTGATGGTTTCAATTTAAAAGAATATTTTTAGACATTTCAGTTTTTGTTTTTGTGCCCTGAACTCACACAATTAAAAAAAAAAAAAAGTAAACAAATTCCTAAACTTTTTTCTTTTTTGTTAATTAAAAAAATGCCTTCACAAAATACTGGTATGTCTGACCAATACACTGCTATGTGCAAAAATCCTCAAAAGTTGTAAAAATTGATATGAATGTTAAATAATAATCTGTATAATATAGCATAGCACAGTGTACACTTTTTGTTGTATTAATTAACACTGCTATGTGGCTGATCTATAGAGCAAAAATGTGAGCAGTTGTTTTAACTGAACTACTGTATGTGCACAACATTCACCTCTGTCTATCACTCTGTGTCTCTACCTGTTCTGGGCTTGTAACAGGATGTGAACCAAGCACAATATATGCCCACATTTTAATTACAAATGGGTGCCTTTTAGCACACCCAATCATATACAGGGGAATCAACTGATTTCTTTTTTTACACAACGGACCTGATCTTGAGCTGTGTTTCTGTCAGGTTTCCTGGCGGAATCACAGCAAAAGTGAGAATAGCGCATGCTCACAATTGGAGCGAGCACAGAAATATGGACACACTGCTGCCCATACATCTGTAGCTGTTTACATCTCATCTGCAATAGTTGAAATAGACATTCCACTATTACATGAGGACAGAGGGGGGTTTTCTCATTTAAATTGTTGCAGAAGCAGCAAAAAAGTGCCTGCGCTTTCATAATACACTTACACCATCTCAGGGCATGTTGTAAGTAATAATCGCAGGTTATTTCCAAAGTGAAAATCACCCTTCTTCTTAAAAAAAATTGTTGTTTAATTTAATGTTTAAATAAAGATTAAATATGTTTAATTATGTTATTTATTTATATGGGGGGGTATTTATTTATTTATTTTAATCTACTATGTTCTATCATTATATCATTAATACTGCTTTAAAAAAAAGCAATTCAATGGGGTTTTAAGTGCTGCAAATGGAAGCATTTAAATATAAAATGTCATTGCTTAAGTTGCAGAGGCTTCTATGGCTATGACTATGGGGAGAGGGGGAACATGCCCAATTTCCCTAAGTCCTATTTAGAGTTGCTGAAAAATGCATTGCGGATGTGCTGATACTCTGGATCAGGTCTCATGTACACAAAAAAGAGCTTTTAGATTTAAAATGGAATGTTCTGATTCTGTATTTGTTCTACTCTTTGTACGAAGCAGTCACAGAAAATGAATCTATTCCAATAAACACATACTGAATTTTGGGCTTAATGTAGATTTTATTCAGTAGAAAATCTTTTTAATTTTGTTGTTATCTATATTTACTGCATATAATTTAGATTATAATAATAAAATTGTTACATTCCAAACATTTTCCCTTACTTATTAATATTTGAATTTCCGCTTTTGAGAATGACATATATTAAATCATAAAGCCATATATTATTTCACGAAATTAATATAAAAAATTCATTTTTTTTACTATTCCTAACAGATCATTGCGCAAGAACCATTTTTACTCTGTATTTGCTAAGGTCATTGTTATCTAGTGTGATAAAAACAAACACTAATGCGCAAGTCATCATTGTAGAAAACTTTATTTTATCCAATAAAAACTTAAGCATTGTCTTTTAAGGAAACGTTTGTTTGTTTTATTTTAAATTTATTTGGAAAAATATATGGCAAACCTGTAAGGGCAATCCTTATATTCTAACGGTAAAACAAAAACATTTTTATATGACTTATTCTTATCCAATGACTTAAGGTTCAATTGAAAATTTTAATGTTTAAGGAAATATATATAGTATAAGAAACAAAAACAATTTTTATGTAAATTTTAATGGTAACCTATTAATAACCAATGCTATTGCAACTATTGCCTAAATATTTTATTCATTCGATTAAAGCTGGGTACACACTGGAGAGAAATCGGACGATTATCCTTTAAATCACAGGATAATCGTCAGATAGCTCTGAAATCGTTTGAGTGTGTCTTGTCAAATGATGCAGAGAATCGTCAGATTCTGCCCTGCATCGTTTGATTTTGATTGTTGGCAGCTCCTAAAAATCACAGATCAACGATGTTATGATCTGTGGTATTTTAGGAGTGTGTACTTACCAACGATGCATCTCAAACGATAGGCCTGCCTCTTCTGCGTTGGCAGGATTTTCTGGGACAGCACGGGATCGTTTAGGAAAGGACTTCTGGGAACGATCTGGCTGCAAATCGTCCCAGTGTGTACAGCTGCAGGATCGCCCGATAAACGTGTGTAGAATCTGAAGATCGTTTTCTGTTTTTACAGTGTGTACCCAGCTTTACAGTGCCACAAAAAAAAGTTTACATGTTTAATTTTTCTTACTCATTTTTTCTTACTTTTGGGTAGCGGGAATAGCCCTCTAGTTGCCGCTTTGCAATCATTAGCATACAAGCTGTATGCTAATGAATGGGCTGACCAAAGCAGGAAGAGGATGCGGCGGTAGGATCGTCTGGGACAGCGCGGGATCGTTCAGGAAAGGACTTCTGGGAACAATCTGGCTGCAAATCATCTCAGTGTGTACAGCTGCAGGATCGCCCGATAAACGTGTGTAGAATCTAAGGATCGTTATCTGTTTTTACAGTGTGTACCCAGCTTTACTTAGATCCAAGATGAAGCAGTGTCTGATGATTCCATGCATGGCTTCAAATTTCTCTTTCCACTAATTCTAGCAATAAAAAATAGTAAGCAATTACAGAATGTGACATTCTGATTAAATTAAAAAGCAACATCCAATTTTCTAAAGGGAAATGTAACTGAGAAGATGCGTCCAGAATGAGGGGTCGTTATTATAAAAGATTATCATGAGTGTTCTCTGCGCAATTTACCACAACTCTCTGCCTGCTAAAAGACTCAAATTTTTTCCCTAGTTATACAACTATCCCTTTAGCAGCATGAGCTAGACAGTAGTGATATTTATCTAGATAACATAAGATGATACTTCTACGTTCATACCTCTAATTATGTTAGCAATTTTTTTTTGTTAGGTTAAAACCACCAACTGTAATGTTATGCAATGTATTTCATGGGGTCTTTACAGCAGTATGATGAACCAGGATTGGATATCAGACATAGATCTTATTTTTGTGGATAGGAATGTCTATTGCAATGTCTTTAGCTGCACTAAAATACATGTGATGGGTGTCTTATGGTTACGTCTATATATAGGTAAAGATAAATTGCCAATGGCCAATGAACATGTTGCTTATTTCATAAATACAGACATCCTGTTGATACAAACACATAGAACCTAACCTTGGAATAACAAATTGTATGCAAAAATATTGCCTTATTTTAAATATAGTTATATACCAGTGTCCTAAGAGTGATGGTGTTGAGTAATAAATAAATAGCAGAACTTCTATTTTATTTAGTTTGTTGAGAGCAAGTTTCTAAAAAAAAGTTTTGCCAAATCCGTTTCAGGTAAATGTAATATTTTACAAGGTGTCTCTCTTATTTTACAAAGGCTCGCATTGAGCATACAAGTGCCAGCTTTAGATACCAGAATGCACTGGGGCTTATGTCCATAACATGTCAGTTATCTGAATAGTGATAAAAACTACTGCATATTTTTTTATATCTACACATTAGAGGGTTTATTTGTTAAATACTTTGCAATATGCAGGAAAAATTGACTAAATGCAAAAACAATGCTATTGTGTCCCATTCACAGTCACTCATCATTTCTTTGACTGACAACTTAGTTTTTATTGCATTTGCAGGCTCATTGCCATCAATAATGCAATCGAACCGGATTCACAGATCCGTGTTTACCATGTGCATGTTTTTACGCACGCACGCAGGCAAAGCAACACCCATGACACTCTTCTCGCACGGATGGGTTTTCAGTGACTTACGCCTCTATAGGACACCCTTATCTCTACGTGTGTACTTACATGCGTATGTTATTTACGTAAATGCATATCTTACTAACCGCGCCCTCAAAAGCCCATTTAAATGCCAGCCCCCCGCCCACTTCTACCATACGGAAGATAACCACACCCCACTGTTCGTATGTCCCTGTGTGCGATCCATGCCTAAAGTAATTACGTGCGTAAATATTACGTAACTTGCGTTGAAAAAGTTACTACGCATGCGCAGTTAATCCGCTCCTAAAAATACGCACGCAACCCCACGCAACAATGTATCTGTGAACACAGTCCATCATAATTAGGATGTACACTACTGGGATGATCATCTACGAATCAAAATGCAACCATATTTTTTTTTACAAGTAATCTGATTTCATTTTGTTAGACCAGCCTACCTACATTTCCTCTGTTTATTAGGTGCTATACACAATGCAAAGGGCTGCAATGACTACAAACCGCACACATTTGTATTTGTCTTTTTTATGGCCATGCACACTTTAAGAAATTATAAACCACATCATCACACATACACTGTACTCTGAGACATCCCCTCAGTTTGCGCAGAGTGCATTAAATGCTGAACAGCCACAATACTAATTCAAGCAAAAACAAGTAGCTTCTTGTTCTTCAGAAGATATAGGGAGTCCATTGAATTAAGTGAGTGTTGTACTTATTTATTTTATAATAAAATCACATTTTTTATAGCACTCTCATATTAACATTAACTCACATCATTCCCTGCCTCACTGGAGCTTACAGCACACACACACACACACACACACACACACACACACACACACACACATACACAGACTGTAGCTAATTAACATACTACCATGTTTTTGGAGTACAGGAGGAAAACCCACACAGACACGGGGAGAATATACAAACTCCATACAGATAAGGCCTTGTCTGGGAATTGAACTCATGACTCATCAATCTGCATAATATGTAAGGAATTTTCTTTTAACAATAAAAAGTCCAATACAAGTTGAAAAGGCTGCCCACACACTTTCCTTGATATATTGCTTTACATTATTCTATCTTGAGAGTTTAATTTAAAGAAGAATCCTGTAGTAAACATATCAGAACATCATCATTAACCAAATGAATGTTGTCTTAAGAAATGTGTAGCCAGCGGATCTTTCAGAACAATTTGAAAAGTAAAAAATAAAAAATAAATAGTCATTAAGAAATATCCCCATATAGAAAGTACATTAGTTTCTCTGCCATACCAGACCCTGATTTACTTTACTCTACATGCCATGGATGAGTTCTCCTGCAATAGGGATCTAGCCTCCACCCTCTCCTGTTTACATACTAATCCTTTTCAGGAAGCCTGCCAATAGAGTAATATAGGGGAGTTATAGAAGTTTCAGCACATGTGTAACGCTGCCATCAGTCAAAATAATCAGCTTATAATAATGTTATTATCATACAAACCTATTTTCATAGAAAGAACAGCTGAGCTCCTCTAGTCATCCATTAATTTACACAGTATAAATAAAGGTATCAGCTGATTATTAAAAAGAGTTCAAATGTATAATCAGAGTCTCTTATATTTTAAATTTTTAACATCATTTTAATTAAAAATGATACGCTCCCAGAATAAAGTTACTAACTCATAACATGTGTTCACTTTAAAGGGAACATAATTATGACCAGGTGAGTGTATCCTTAGTATATATGAATAATAATGGTTTAGAGGAGAGCCTTATTATTATTTTTTATTATTATTTTTCTGGCATTACAAAATGAGCAACTAAAAATCTAGTATTTGGGGGAATACATTCTGTATTTGTTTCAAAGAGAACGGTCAAACTCGTTCATGCTCTTTATAGTCATGGAGTAATGGATGTTTCTCTAGACAGGAATTAATTACATAAACGGGCGTTTTACAATGGCTATGATCATAAAACACCTCTTTTTTGGTACTGCAGCACATTCACGGGAACCACAGTACAAGGATGGAATTCTGGAACCAGAGGATCACGATCCATTCTGGTACTTGATGTGATTGTGGGGTGGGGCAGAGCTGGAAGCTGAAGCGTTTCCACTTAGTTGCAGGGAAGTTAATTTTACAGTAAGGACCTTAAGTCCTTCATAGTACAATCCATGCATGCCCAATCTTAGGGCCTAAATTAGGAATGACAACCGACTTGCACAAGCTGATTGCAGAAGTCAAATTTTTTTTTAGGTAGTGTCTATGCATACGCCAGATGTTATGCTATTGATCTCCTTGTGTATGGAACTTAGTTTGATATGCTAGAAGATTCGTGCGATGGGGCGACACACCTTAATCCACATGCCTGATCCCCGTATGGGATAGTCATGCACATTAAGGAGAGTGGACATTGGTATACACTTCTGCACTAATCTGTGCTCCAACGGACACAGATCCATGCGGAGAAATGAAGTTAATCGTAAATGTCCTGAACTCCATACATGAGAGGGAAGTGACAGTGGAGTTCACTCCCTTCTCATGTGCATACAGAAAACACGTAACGGTCTGAATCAAGTCCTTATTTCTAAATTTCATAGCAACACACACCTACACACATACACATACACATGTACAATCGCGGACACACACACACACACACCTACAGATATACACATACACATGCACAATTGCGCACACACTCACACACATATACATGCACAATCGCGCACACACACACATTTTCCTCCCTATTTCCTCTT
>WWET01002537.1:49379-59894 GCA_011038615.1 Limnodynastes dumerilii
CTCCAGCGTCCCTACGGCGCTGCTACGGACGCCCAATCCACGATCGGGCGTTGCCGTAGCGACGCCGGGCAACATCTGCGCATGCGGTCTGGATCAGAGACTAGGACACTATTGTATAGTAGTGACTATGATTTGCGCTGTTTTATTGTGGTTACAATTGTGTTGTATGATGACGCTTACTATAATCTAGGATGGTCACTGGTGTCAATTTCAAATTGTTAAACTGAAGGGCGCAAAATTAAAGTTCACAGGGGGGCGCCGAACACCCTAGCACCGACCCTGATTCAGAGAACCGTCTTTGCGGTAAGTTCTGTGCGTATTTTTAGGATCGGATGAACTGCGCATGCAAAGTAACTAAATTTATGCTATCTACTTTGATTTTACGCACGGAAGTCCATTAGGCATGTACTAATCGCACTTGGGGAAATAAGTACAGAGGGGCGTGGTTGTAATCCGTCCAGAGAAAGATATGTGTAAGTGGGTGGGGGAGGCATTTAAATGACCACTTGAGGGCGTGGTTAGTTAGATACTACACATACGGCACATACGGAAGTATTATACGCACAGATATGCACACTTAAAGATAAGGGTGCTTGAGGCACTCGTAAGTCAAGGAAAACCCGTCCGTGTGAGGGGAGTGTCATGGGTGTTGCCTTGCAACGTCCATGCGTATAATTGCAACCTTTCGCTGACGGATCTCTGAATACAGCCCTAAGTCTGCTTATACAGTAATATAGTTTACTGTATTTACTAGAAATAATGTTTAGGTGACAATACTACTGTAGTCAATATTACCTTGGGTAGAAAGCATCTGGATTAGGGCAGAAAGCAGACCCCAGATCTGACCCCATCTCCTAAGTTAAAAATCAGACTTCAGATCTAAACCCCCCACCCCGCGTAACCAATATTGTTTTGTGCAGATTTGCAGCAGTCGATCCAGTGTTGGACCTTGCAGTCTGGCTGTGTGTAATTTGGTCCAACACTCTTCCAAGGTGGACATGGATAGAAGTGTGTAAGAGTGGAGTGGTGATTGATACTGGCCAATGAAAGGTGAATAGGCTGAGTTTAATATTTTTGATCCCAGGTGGGATTTGGTAGCTGATTACGCTGGTGTTAATTTTGAATTGGTCAGTTTGTTTCGGAATGATGGGAAACCCAGGGATAGTTTTTTTACAGCACATATTTTATACAGTGGAATCTTTATTTGTAAGGTAAGGAGACACACACTGATTTCGGGCCCAGTCCAGAGATGAGCGTACGCGAGCTGACATGATGTTTCTTATAACTGAAGAGCACACTGTCGCTGGATAGGCTTGTGTTTATTGCATTGAGGGGGGGAAGGGGCAGAGGAACAAAGTCATTGTACAGCAAGACAAGTGCTACCAATCCATAGCCGAATGCAGACTTTAAAAAGGACTGTTTACATCAAAACATTTGCATTAGTCTGAGGTCATGTCTAAGACCAGGGGACTGACCTTCCACAAGCAATTTCTTACTCTTATGATAGGGATGTAACCCTTCAAAAGCATTACAAAGGGTCAGATATCACTGCTGAAGTATTGTGCATGTGTTAAATAATATCTATATATGGTAAAACAAAATGTATTTTTTCATGTTTATAGTAAACATTTAATGTATTATTTGCTATTATTTTCACATGAATCATAATTTCCATTCAGTCACATTACACTATATTACCTTACTTATGTCTTGGGGCACGTAGCTGTATTGCACTTAGCAGCTGTGTGCCTGTACACTACAGGCTGTAATTGGATGCAATCCAAAGACACAGTTGAGTGCACTTTTGTATTGCATGCAGTCCGTCCACTTATACAAATGCATCTATGGCACGTATGCTGCATTCTTATTCATGTTTGCCTCTGGATCGGGGACTTACGTTTATTCATGTTGTTAGCAGTTGTATGGTCAGGTTGTTTGCTATTTGCTATATATGGTTGAATTGTTAACATTTTTATTATGAATTAGGTGTGTTCAAAGTCTTAGTGACTGCACTGCAATTACTTCACCACCATTCAGAGGACAGGATTATTCTTGATCATTAATAAAGCTGAAAATTATTTTAAGAGTATAAATGGTGTCCTGTGAATTTCTATTCCTTGCAGTATGTTAAAGGTAATTGAAGAAAAATCAAGGAGCAAGACAAAAACACTAAGGACTTTAAGCCTTTCCTGAAATATGTATGCAGTAGGATATATATTTCTCGGGTACATTTTTAGCTTACATAGTTATTATGACAACCTGCAATTTCTTTATTTCTCTTGACATATCCATAGATTATGCTTTTAATTCTGCTATTCATTCTGTTTGCTTTTCAGTAATATAGCTAAAGATTATATTGTCAGAATTTCTATTGGCTGCTGTCTATTCTTATGAGATTTGTATGCGTTCTTTATAACATTGTATCCACAGTAATTATTTTGGCTTTCTATGGTTTGTGCCTTGCAATTGATATGCGCCAATCTTAGTCATAATTGTAGTATATTTTAAAATGATCAAAAGGTAAATAGTCTTCTTATTGAATATTTCAAACACAACTTTATGCCTTATTTTTAAGTAATTATCCATTAATATGTTCCCAATAAGGGATCATTGCTCTATACAAATAATATTTAATTTGTGATTGAGGGTTTATAATAAACACAATGCACCAGATTCAGATTTAAGAAGCTCCATCTTTTTTTGTGCTGCGTTTTAAAAGATAATGTACTATGCATGCATAGTAATTTATTAACACACTCTATGTACCACTATTTGCGGTCTTTAAAGATATATGTAAGCAAAATGAGGTGTGCCAGTACCACCTCAGGGAAAAGTGGATGGTCGGCAGGGCGCAGCAACGGAACCTTCTTAGGAAGGAAAATACGCCTGGTTACTTAAGGTAGCCTAAGTCGTACCTAACTCACTCTTAAATCTTAATCTGGTGCAATGATCTTTAAGCTTCCACTAAGTAACACTTCAATGTGTGGACACAGTACCAGTAGGATCTTGGGTGTAAACTACTGTAAGCTATCTTTAAAGACCGCACTTACGCAATTTACGTACTGAAATGGTACGTAGATAGCGTAAATGAGCTATTACGCATGCCTAGTAGCTCAATTCTTAAAACAGTGTACTTAAGAATAAATCTACTTAACTGTGAATCCGGACCTAAAATATAAATCTTAATAAAAAAAATGTAAAGGTTCCATAACCATTCTTGCATTGCCAATTCATTAGGAAAGTAAATTTTATTACCATGTTTATGGTTATTTAAAGTATGCATTATGTCTTCAGTGTTTTACTTTATTTGCCTTATTTTAATTGTTGTAGTTAAAATTGCCATAAGAAATTTTGATGTAACTGCACAGTCACATTATATTATGTGACATATCACAATCTCAGTAATATTATGTTAGACTGAAAAACAGATACAACCACTGCAAAATCTTACATAAAATAACAAAATATAAATAATATTATATAGATATATATAATCCATATATCATATTATATGGATAAAAGGAAACATGTCTAGCTATGAGTCAAATATAGGTGCTTTATATGATAGTAAACTATAAAAAAAAATACATAATATTGTTATACAGTAGAAATGACTAAACAACAGCTCTTCACATTAGATGGAATGTGGGTGACAGATGGTAAAGTGTCACACGTAATTAGGGTATTCCAAATTTCGAGCTAGCTATTTTCCACCAAACAATACAATAATCTGGTGACAAATATAAACACATTTCTTTTTTATTGCCTGTGATATTATTGTCTGGCAACATGTGACAGGTGGTTGCCAATCTCTTGAGTTCTTTTTTTTGACATGACACTTGCTGCCAGCAGATATTCTCTTGGATCCCCACCATTTGCTCCCACTTCAGACATTCAGCTTGGAAGCAGAACTTTAGTAATGTATGAAATTTATTGCAACATTTCATAGACACATGGGACTTTCCTCTACTTATATACTTATACACTTATATATTCAGTCACATATTATAGCACCTTTCTTCACACCATGTTATCAGAAGTGATTAAATGGAGACCCAATACCAGTGGGTGCAGAGAATCAATATTTTTATGATTTATTAACTATACACAAGAACAAATAATGAAAATGCTGTTTTTTCCACATGTGATGAACTACCAACCTCCATAGTCGCCATTCTCACTCTTATCTATACAATTTTACACGTTCATTTTACAATAACAATGGGCCGGATTTAAAAATAGCATGTAAGTCACACGGAGATCTGGTGCAAGTCCAAAGAACCTTTTAAGTCATCCAACCTTTTCATTGCATTAATAATTACAAACAAAGGACCTGATTCACAGATAAGAGCGAGTTAGATGCGGGCAGATGCACACCAAACTCACTCTTCCATCCCCCAACCCGCCCCCCGTTTTTAGGTATCTTATGGCACTTACGAGTGCCATAGGGCTACCTTATATCTCCTTGCAATGCCCATATGGACATAGATAGCGTGAATGACCTACTATGCATGTGCAGTAGGTCATTTCGGCCAAGTACGCACTTAAGAAGAAGTTTCTTAAGTGTGAATCAGCCCAAAGATATTACCTTAAGCAGCATAAAAAAGCATGCACAGCAATTGTTTAGACAGGAGAGGTAACAAAACATTAGCCAAAATTAAATGTAAGTTATTGGAATAAAAAATACTGATTGATAATACACATAACTCCTATCAAATGACTTTTAAATACTGATCATTAAACATGTTTCAGAACAGATATTGCAGATATTATTTGAGGCTCAGTGACCTTCCAAATGTTTCATCTGATATCTTCCATTGTAATCTAGAGAGATTTATTGCGTATTTAAAGGCCTGTTTTAGCCCAAAGCTGAGATATTCTGTGGTTTGTATACTTTTTCCTAATGTAATGATCCTTGAAATTAAAAACATACACACGTGTAGCAGACAGGAAAATGATTTTGCTTTCTGTTTTAGTTCTTTCTTAGGTAACTATAGCTTGATTTTTTATTTCAATTAACATAGAGTAAGACTTTGCTAAGGTCAAGTCATGATGGCGATTTTTTCAGAATTCTAAATAGCCATCACTATAAGTGGCCATCACTATTTTATCATTTGAGATTTAAATTGGTGTAATGAAATGTAAATATAATTTGATAGATTTGCTTTGACAAAACACTGTATATATTGGTTGATGGAAAGAAAGGGACCTGTATCAGATACCATTAAAACATAAAGGCTACTTTACAGTTTGGATTCTTTTCTCCTTTAATTTTGATGACAAGTCCGGGACTCACCAAATTACAATAGCAGCTTGATAAGGAGAAAAGCCCAGCCGACCTCTTCATTACTACTTCAAATAGCAGAGTGACAGAGCAGCCTCTTCAGGACAGCTTTACTTGGGAAACAGGCTTGAGACTTATTCAGTATCTAAGAACTCCTGAACTCTGATGGGAGGCCAGTCTCTCTCTGATCATACTGCAGAGAATTTCTTCATCTGAAAGGAATTTTTTATTGTAAGTACTGCATGCTTTTTATGGGTGGGAAACTTTATGAATGGTATGGTGGTTTGATTAAATAAAGTAAAGGAAAAATAATATTTAGATTGGCAATTATTAGGGGAAGGAACGACTTTGAAATAGGAAGACTATTGATACAAAGGAGGCAATTACTATTACTTTCACTGAGGAGCACGTATTAACTGAATTATTAAGCTAGTCACTAATAACAGGCCTAATTCTAGAGGACTGGGTAATAGCAAATATAGTCACTCTGCATAACGTGTAAGTGGAGAAGAAGTGCAAACTACCGAATTAATGGAAACAAATCTAATAAAAAAATTTGACTGGGTCACTAAAGTATTAAATAAAATGTAACCTGTAGATATAGCTTATCTATTTTTCAGTAAGGCTTTTGACACACTTTCACCACATCGCAGGTAGAAACATTGGGACTGGACTCAAAGATAGTTGCATGGATACAATCTTGGTTAAAAGATAGACAACAGAGGGTCATGGTAAATGGAATCCCTTCTGAGGATGTAACCAGAGGAGTTCCCCAGGGATTTGCACTTGGATCAGTGCTATTTAATATTTTTAGTATTTATATTGCCATTAGTATTGAGGGAAAAATATGCCTTTTTTTTCATATGACGCAAAGATATGTAACAGGTTGGATAAACCAGGCCTAGATTTACTAAGGGGTGAGAAAAAATTGCTGCACATCGCTTTAGTTTGTTTGCAATTTTTTTTTTAATCGTCGGATTTACTAAGGGCTGAGTTTCACTAGCAATTTTTCAACTACAGCGATGTGTGGTGTTTTCTGGGTTTATTTGCCGTGAATAAGCTTGTAATCATGGCGAATAAACCCTTAAAGAAAAAACGCAGCACAACGTGCCCCTTAGTAAAAATAAAAAAAAATTTAAATGTAAAAAAATTATAAAAAATGTCTTTACCAACACCAAAAACCCCTGCTGCGGCATGCTATAAACCCCTAGCATGCCTCGGCATATAGTACTAGAAGGCATGGCATGCCCATGTATTGCAGAGCATGCTGTGCCTTTTAGTACCATTAGCGGTAGCATGCCAAGGGTTAATGGCATGCAGCTAAATACATAATGTCCCCCGTGCATATTAATATCCCCCGTACATATATACAAATAGTTACTTTCCCCCATACATATAAACAAATAGTTACTGTTCCTCTGTTACACAGATACAAATAGTTAATAGCCTCTGTACACAGATACAAGTAGTTAATATCCTCCGTACACATATATAATAGTAAATGACCACTTCCATAATATTTGAAAAATGTTGCCCAAAATGTTTTTGTTTTTTTAAAAATAATTTTACCGTTTTGTTTTTTTTAACAAAATATCAATAAATAATCCAAATACTCACAGTTCAGTCGAGGTGCCATTGATGATCTGTAACTTCTGCTCCTCCTGGCTGGATCCTGAGGGATGAACCATCTTCATCTGTGTTCCTCTGGCTAATGACTCCGGTCAATTCATGGAAGTCCTGTCATTTTTCAGAAGCTGCCGGAGCCGTTGCATCACAAGCTGCCAGACGCGTTGCATCCGCCGGCACCCGGGGCAGACCCCATCGGAGAGGTGAGTAACCTTTTAGGGTTAGGCTCTGGGGAAGAGAGGGTTAGGGTTAGAGTCATGGAAGGGAAGGGTTAGGAGTCTTAGTAGTAGTAGTAGTAGGCTGCGGAGATGAGAGTCAGGGTCAAGCTGCTGGGAGAGAAGTCTTATCATTAGGCTATGGGAAGGGGAGTCTTAGTGTTAGACTACCGGGAGGAAAGTCTTAGGGTTAGGCTACTGGGAGGGGAGTCTAGGGTTAGGCAGCAGGGAAATGAGCTTGCGAATCAGGCTGCGGGGATAGGAGGGTTAGGGTTAGGGTAATGGAAGAAAAAGGGTTAGGGTAAAGATTAGGGTAAGGGTTGGGAATAAATTGATACTCACCTTTAGGCGTAGCATTAAGGCCGGTGCTAGGTTGTTCGGCGCCCCCTGTGAACTTTAATTTTGCGCCCTTCTGTTTAATAATTTGACACCAGGGACCAACCTAGATTATAGTAAGTTTCATCATACAATACAATTGTAACCACAATAAAACAATGCAAATTATAGTCACCACTATACAATAGTGTCCTAGTCTCTGCTATACATAGATATATATCACCCATTCTGTCTCTCCAGCACCCAGCATCCGCTATCATGTGTATTAAGCACCCAGTATCCCCATCATGTGTATCCAGCACCCAGTATCCCCATCATGTCTCTCCAACACTTAATATCCCCCATCATGTCTCTCCACCTCCCAGTATCCCCCATTGATGTGTATCCAGCACCCAGTGTCCCTATTATGTCTCTCCAGCACTTAATTCCCCCATCATGTCTCTTCACCTCCCAGTATCCCCCATCGATGTGTATCCAGCACCCAGTATCCCCATTATGTGTATCCAGCACCCAGTATCCCCATCATGTGTATCCAGCACCCAGTATCTCCCATTATGTATATCCAGCACCCACTACCCCCATCATGTATCTCTAGCACTCAGTATCTCCCATCATGTGTATCCAGCACCCAGTATACCCCATCATGTGTATCCAGCACTCAGTATCCCCATAATATCTCTCCAGCACCCAGTATCCCCTTCATGTGTCTCCAGGACCCAGTATCTCCCATCATGTCTCTCCACCTCCCAGTATCCCCCATCCTGTGTATCCAGCACCTAGTATCCCCCATCATGTCTCTCAAGCACCCAGTATCCCCATTATGTTTCTCCAGCGCCCAGTATCCCCATCATGTCTCTCCACCTCCCAGTATCCCCATCATGTCTCTCCATCACCCAGCATCTCCCATCATGTCTGTCCAGCACCCAGTATTCACATTTTAAGCCCTATACAATTACTTACCTTTAAAGTTTTCTCTTCTTCCGGCTGCAACCTCTTTTCCGCGGGGGGCTCTGCTTTGAATGACGCTGATGTGGCGTCCATCTCATTGCTGCAGTGCAGGGAGTGGGGGAATGAGTGCCTATTTAGCATGGCACCGGCCCTGCGTAGCGTCTTCAATTTTTTGGGGATCGATTGCTTTGCCTCTTTCGAAAGGGCCATTCTCAGCAGCAATTTATACACTGCAAGACATACCAAGAAAGACTAGAGGATCTAAATATGCTTGGAGCAGAGAAGGGAAAGGGGATATATGAGAGCAGCTTTAAAATATATGTAAGCAGCTAGAAGAGGGTGGTATTTTTTAAAGAAAGAGGTGTAATATAACATGAGGGCATGCATATAAACTTGAGGTCAGTAGGTTCAGAGGAAATGTGTGGTAAAATTACATCACTGAAAGGGTGATTAATAAGTGGAATAACCTCCCATCTGAGGTGGTTGAGGTTAACGCAGTAGAACATTCCACTCCCTTCCATCTTTTCTTCCACTCAATTTATGTGCATATCGGATCAGACATGGAGAGGACAGAAGACAGGGGATTAAGAAATAGAAATTGCACTCCTTTCAAAGGCTCTTTTCATTCATAATTAATAACTTAGGCTGCATAGTATTGAGTATGGTAACAGTAGTGTAGTGTTATTGAGTTATTTGATTATTTCCCTCTGTTTTAAATAACCTGGGGCATCTTTGGGACGGTTGCAGTGAATATACTGATTGGCATTCATTTTCACAGGACCCGCCACAGACAGCTGAAGAGAGGTGTCTCCGGGGACTTTTAGTGTTAGGGTTAAGGCCATAGAAGGGGAGGGTTAGGGTACGGCTGTGGGGAAGGGGGGTTAGGGTTAGGCTATAGAGAAGGAAGTATTAGTGTCAGGCTAGTTAGAAGGGAGGGTTAGGATCAGGCTGTGGGGAATTGAGGATTAGGGTCGGGCTAGGGAAAAGGGCGGGTTAGGCTGCAGAGAAAGGAGGGTTAGGGTAATGGAAAGGGAGTGTTAGGGTTAGAATTAGGGAAAGGGTTGGGGTTGTGTTTTGCACTTACCTATCGGAGCACTGTGTTCGGTGCTCCGGGATCGATTGCTATGCCTGGAACTGGCTGGGAGAGAATGGCCCTATCGAAATAGGGCCGTTCTCGACAGGGACCCACACCCCTTTGGGATGGGTGGTGGTACCACTTGGGTTGAGCTTACAGCTGATCTCACAGCTGGTGGAACTTCACCTTCTTTAGGATACAGTATATACTTTACAAAGGTGCAGTGAAAAGTTATGGTAACCATACACAAACCATACACAAGTTACTGCTGGGGGAACAGTAAGAACAGTATTTTGATGCTAGGCACTGTTATTATGCTTGTCACTCCATGTAATGGGATTTTTTCCTGTGTCTTTCAGTGAAGGACAACAATGGCATTAAGAGATGCAGCTTCAACACAATTCTTTAAAGTTGTGTTACAACTTTCCTGATGTGTCTTCAAAGGGAAACCATTCTAATGGAAGGTTACAAAGACTGAAATATGTTTCAGGTAGAATGCAGAGAGGAAGCAGCTCTAAGTGCATATGGTGTCTGTTTTTAAATGGAAAATCAATATATTATTGTATCAAGGGGCAGAGGAATGCAAGGCTTTGTATGCAATTACAAAAGTGTTTTCGTTTATTCTAAGATTGCTGGAGAAAGATTTTTATTAGCAGATGTACATGCACATACAGGAAAGCACAACATATTTTTTTCACGTTAGAATTTTGGTTTATAGGGAAGCAATCACAGGTCTTGATGCAGAACAGTGTTTTAGAGCCTAAGGGCCAGATCCAGAACTTTGCCTTCGGGCGTATTTACGCCAGCCGCAAGCGTAACTTCGGCTTTAAGTACGTTCTGCGCATGTGCCCAGCAGGTGTTTCCTGCCGTAATTGAAAATAGGTCGCCTGTAAGATTTGCATAATTACGGCCAAATGGGCGTGCCTATATTACAATAATCCGTAAATACGCTCCAGTTATGGAATGTTACGTCCTGCCATTGTTATGCTTGCAAAAGTTAAGGTAGGGTTCAGCCGGCGTAAGGCAGTGAA
>WWET01002537.1:59910-71623 GCA_011038615.1 Limnodynastes dumerilii
AGCAGGCGTAAGGCAGTGAATTAAGTCCGATTGCGGGGAATGCCCGGGGGAGTGCATAGTATTTATGATGTGCCTAATTACGAACTGCGCTCGTTCGGAGTTCTGGATCTGGCCCTGAGAGGCAGTAATACTATGGTAAGATAAAGAAAAAAATAAAACTCTCATCCAAATATTCTGACAGCTAGCATAGAGAAAAAATTAAAATAAAGACATTTTTCATAGGCTCGGAAGTCTGGTAGCCCACAATGAAGAGTCAAGATGGACTACCATATAACTGCTCCCGGGATACCTGGAGAACTGCTTGAATTTCGAGAGTCGGCATATTCCGGGATAGTCGGCAACCCTGACTTATGTGTGTGAGAGAGCAGTTGTGTGTATATGTATGTATGTATGTGTGTGTGTGTGTGTGTGTGTCATTGTTAGTCATGGTCTGTGCTTCTCTTCTGTACTGCATACTGCAGAGGTAGAGTCCCAGGATTCAGGTCCCGATGTGACTGCTGTATTATGTTGTCACAATCAGGAGCCAGAATAAGGTAGGTTCATATATTTCATTGGGAGTACTATAAAAAGGCTTGAAGAAAAATTGCTAATATATGGAGGTCTGAATCCGAGAATAGTAGTAGCATACTGCAGTAATGTAGTTATGTAGCTAGTACTGCACACATTTTGGATATTTGTACAGTGTAGGCAAATAAACTATACAAGTTTGCATGTATCAATGTACCTTTTAATCTTTTTAGATTTTTTACTTTAAACTGGTGTAATGATCTTCTGATGAAACCAGTTACACTGGAGAAACGTGTCAAAGCCACTCTGATCTCTCCCTTTTCTATTTACTAATCTCTCTTTGAGGAATTAGTGGACCACTGCACTAGCGGGCAATATCAACATGACCGGACTAGACTGCTATTTGTGCTTGTGACTTTTCAGTCCTATTGCCGATACTTTTGCCCTACAACACTGAGGGGACTTTTAATTTGGAAGTTTGTATCTTTTCTTGTCAGACATCAAATTGAAGGATAAGTTCAAGAAGTCCATGCTACATATTCTTTGACTCCTCTATTTATCTCTTGATTTCTATTGTCTTTAAACAGTCTGCCTGATCAACAGCTGTTAGTTAATAGGGGTTGAGCATTACATTCAGAGTTGGCTTTATTGTGTCACTGTTTTTAATTACATTTTTAGGATTAGTATGTGAATAAATATTCTTGAATATACTTTGAGCACTAATTTTCTTGTTTTATGTTTTTTTTACTGGAGTTCTCTCACCCTATTTAGCTGCTGAATTATACTTCATATATCTGTAATAAAAATGATTTAATAGCTGTCTAACTACAATTATTATTAAAATTAATTACATTTTTTCAAAAGTAAAACAACCAAATACTTAAAATTAAACATTATAAAAAATGTCCCAGAAAAATGTGCGGCAATGTGCTGCTATTCAAATAAAAAAGTAGACTACTGTTGTGTAAGTAGTAGGTTTTATAACATTTTTTTTGTACATATAGAGGTCTGGCAGTCCGCACAGAAGAGGGAGCTATGCTGCCATAAGTTTCCTGTGCACAGGCCGTCTTAACAGCTAGAATAAAAATGTTACCAAAACTTTTGAACATTATTGACCGTATTCATAGATCTGGTGTGAGTTAGGCGCAGACAGACCCGCACCTAACTCACCCATTCTGCCCCTATCCCGACCCCCCTTTTAAGGTACCTTACGAATGCCATAGGGCTACCTTAACAATCCGTGCAATGTCCACACGGACATTGCCTCTCTCCGCCTCTACCCCGCCCTCCCTGGCTAATCTAAATTCCTTCCCCCTCCCACTTCTACCTAATCTCTCCCCGAGGCGGCATTACGTCGCCTCTTTCTACCTAAAATACTCCATGCAGTCTTTAAAGACTGCATGGAGGAAATCTACGTACTGAAATGCGTATGCATAGTAGGTCCTTTACTAAAGATATGCACCTAAGAAGCGACTGCTTAAGCTTTAAGAAACACACAGACATTTCAATACATAAATGATAATTCATCACATTTGGGGTAGATCCAGAACTACGTGTGCTGTACGTTTATTCGCGGAGCGTATTTTCGTGCGCGTAAATTCGTTACACTCCCCTCGGCACACCCCTTGCACGGACGTATTTTGTCAAGATACGCTTTCCAAACCCTACCTTAAATTTTTACAACGTAACCGCAGTCATACGCACACGTAAGTATGGGCTGAACGAATTTATGCAGCTAAGCACGCCCGTACTGTACACTTTAAATGCAACCCCCCGCCTACTTCACGTATTTCAGACGTATTTTGGAGTAACGTAAAATTGGCACGCCCACACGTAAGTATTTACGTGACACATATATACGTGAATGGCCCATACGCTCACAATTACGCTACGTTAATGTGCGTATTTTCTATGGTGCGCATGCGCAGTGCGTTCAAAACAGCGATTTTACGTCTCCGCCACGCGTAAATTTGCTTCGAAGTGTTGTTCTGGTTCAGGCCCATTGTACCCTGTGCATTATACTGTCCCTTCATTATCACAATGTTTCCCCTTTCTCATCACACTGTGCCCTTTTTCACACTTCTTGTGTGTTTCTGCAGCCATCCAAGCTCCTCCTCCTTATGTATGTCCAGCCAGCGTTCTGTCCACTCCTGTTGTATTTCCAGCCATCCCTCTGCCCTCTCATTATGTATGTCCAGCCAGCCTTCTGTCCTCTCCTGTTGTATATCCAGCCATCCCTCTGCCCTCTCATTATGTATGTCCAGCCAGCCTTCTGCTTCCTCCCGTTATGCATCCAGTCAGCCTTATTTCCCCTCATTATTTGTCCAGCAATCCATACTCCCTCCCTTTCTTGACTTTCTTACTTGTTTTGAGGTCTTCTTCTTTCTGCCATGTTGCGTTTTCTTTGCAGTGATGACACTCGCCTGAGCTAGGTCACACCAGTGTCATTGTGATGGTGCCGAGTGCCGGCTTATTACTAAAGCAGTGCAGCCAGGTGTGTCAGGAGTGCTTGGCACTATATGTCTATGTCGCGGTGTGACTGCATACACATGGGGCCTGATTCAGAGGCTGAAAATAAGAACTTAAAGTTACACCTGGGCAAAACCATGTTGATTTCAGGGGGAGACAAGTTAATTTTAATTTATGCATGCAGGGAGAATGCTTTGCTTTTACTTATTGCACACAGATACCCGATCAGCTTCACTTTTAAACTGCTAATTAGACTTGAGCTGGGAAACATCACCTTTTAACTATAATACTGTTGGAACAAATGAAATTTGACTCCCCTGAAATCAACATGGTTTAGCCCAGGTGTAATAAATTCTTATTTTCAGCCTCTGAATCAGGCCCATGGTGCTTGGTGATCTAAGTGGAAACATTCAATAAGAGGTGGAGCAGTGGCCTGTGAATTTAATTGACGGCTCCTAGGGAGTTGGGGGTTACCTCAACTCCCCAGCGGAAATCCAGGACAATCAGTCTGAGAATGCTTGGACTTCTGGGGCAAGGCAGCAGTGCTCAAGGGCCTCTAGACTTGTGGCACCATGGGCATCTACCCATTGTATGCAGTGGAAAAGATGGCCCTACCAGTGCGGATCAGCAGTCCATGTGCACAAAATACTTAAACCCACTGGTACTGTAAAATTGAAATACTCCCACCTTTTAGAGTTTAGGTGGGCGGAGTAGATGGGCCGCCCTGTCGGACGAATGTAGCCAATATTTTACAACCAGATTAAAAGAATTAGTCTTTAATTAGACAGTTTAATAATGTGTAGGATGTAACAGCAAATAGGGACTTTTAATTATTAAAAATCTCCTCTGTCAGTCGCTTACACCAACACTGAGCTGGTGCTGTATTTCACGAAGGAGATCAGGGAAACACTAAGGGCTAGATTTACTACACTTCTCAAAAGGAAAAATGGACCTATATAGGAACCAATCCGATTCTAGCTGGCATTTTCTAGGATTTCATATGAAATCTGAATGGTTGCTATGGGCAGTATGTCCATTATTCCTTTTGATAAGTTTGGTAAATCTAGCCCTAAAACACCATTTTTTATTATTTTTAATATTATTGTAAATATTAATTTTAATATAGTGAAACACCCTGCTCCACTACAGCAGAGCACACAGAAGACAACACAGGCTGAGTAACCACTTTGCGGCCATTTTGATGTGCTTGCTCCTGTTTGTGCACATGTGCAGCTCCGAATGAACCTCCTGTACTGAATCCCAAGCCTGTGCCCCTGTTCAAAAAGACATAGAATAAGGGTTCTGTACAGGATTCAATATAAACACTGTAAAAAAAATATTGTGAACATTTCTGAACATCGTATCAGGAACAATGTTTCAATTCTCTGACAGCTAGCCTCAGTGTTTCTGTTTTATGAGGTATCTCTGTTATTATTATTATTCTAGGTAGGAAAATAGAAAGACAGCTAAATAGCAAGCTACTTTTATTAAAGTTTTATCCTTCATACCCTAAACTTAAAACTTAATCAATCAGACTTTCTAAAAGCTAATGGGCTGATAGGAAGGAAACCTGCCTTTATGTTAAATACTTAAAAATAAACAAACACTGATGCAAGCTTTAGCAAGCTGCTTGTCAACCCAATCATTTCATACATACTGAATACTTCATTAAGAAGTGTAATTTTTCACACTAGTCAGGTTCTTTGATAGCAAGACAATTTGGATGATTTGCTGAGTTTGCTGAGCTTATTAATTAGGAAAAATTCCTTAGTTTTGCTTTTCCCATGCAGTTCATCATTGTTTAGTGCAGGTCTATACTTGACTCTCATAGGGCCGTATTCACACTTAAGAAGCTTGTGCATGCGTAGTAGCTAATTTACGCAATCAATGTACTATTTTAAAGACCACAAGTACTTTAGGCATTAGAAAGAGGCGTGCCATGGCCGCCTCTGGGAAGATTGAATAAAAGGGAGGGGGGGAGGTGTGTTAAGAAGCTGGGGAGGGAGAGGTAGGGCAAAGACCATTCATATTCTTCTTCTTAAGAAGGAGAATACGAACGGGAACTTGGGGAAGCCATAGGGCACTGTTAAGTGCCCTAAGTTCTTAAAAAAGGTGGAGGTGACAGGGAAGGAAGCTTTAAGATAGGTGCGGAAACATTCCTATCTGCACTTTCTTAAAGCCTTCTTATGGGCGAATCAAGCCCCTAGTTACAATGTGAGGAATGGGGGAGGGGATTTTAAACTGTGCAAACACAATTAGGGCCAGATTTACTAAGCAGCTATTATTAAATCGCTCTATTTACTAAAGGGAAATTGTCAGAGGGTATAAATATGGGCCCATAAATGACAGGAGTCATTAGCCAGAGGGACACCAAAGAGAGAGGGGCACCTCGCATGGCCCAGCAACAAAAAGAAGTCACAAATATCATCTGGCAAGACTGACGACATCAAAACAATGAGTATAATCAATATTTTATCTGTTTTGAATACTGTGTTTATCATGAAAATATTATTTTCTAAAATATAATCAGAGTGTACATTATTCAATATATTATATGCATGTTTGCCATTTTATAATATATTATATTATGCAATATAAAATATTATTTCTAAATATGCTCATTGGACTATTAATGATTTTTAAATTGCTAGGCCCACAATGAGTCCTTTATTATAGTAATGGTAAACAAGTTATCATTTTCTATATTAACGAAGGACATTGATTCATTAAATTAACTAACAGGGAACAATTAATTACTTCTTCTTGCAACGGGAGACAGTTTAGTACTTATTATAGCAAAGGAGGACAGTTCATTCCTTATTATAGCAATGGAGGACAGTTCAGTAATTAAGGCATGCTGACGCTGATGATACTATAAGACACAGCATGCCCTGCAAAACATGGACATGCTGCGCCTTATAGTACTATATACCACAGCATGCTAATGGATAAGATAATTATGTGGCTGGGGTTTAAATTATTAATAAAGAAATTATTTTTTTTATAAGTAAAGGTAAAAAAACAAAAAAATAAAACAAAATAAAAGGGCCATGATGTATGGTGATTTTGTTTAAGGGTTAATTTGCCGTAATTAAAAGATTAATTGCCACACATCGCGGGAGTTAAAAATATCTATCTATCTATCTATCTATCTATCTATCTATCTATTGTTTAGTGCAGGTCTATACTTGACTCTCATAGGGCCGTATTCACACTTAAGAAGCTTGTGCATGCGTAGTAGCTAATTTACGCAATCACTGTACTATTTTAAAGACCACACGTACTTTAGGCATTAGAAAGAGGCGTGCCATGGCCGCCTCTGGGAAGATTGAATAAAAGGGAGGGGGGGAGGTGTGTTAAGAAGCTGGGGAGGGAGAGGTAGGGCAAAGACCATTCATATTCTTCTTCTTAAGAAGGAGAATACGAACGGGAACTTGGGGAAGCCATAGGGCACTGTTAAGCGCCTGTTAAGGGGTGAGTGACCCTGGCACTCCGGGATTACCTTGCAATGAGAACCGAAGTAGCTCAGGTGAGGTACTTCGGTCTTACCTGGAGAGTGCCGGAGTGACCTCAATAAGGATCCCAAGAACGTATATATACATGTTGTGGTTTTAGCCAAGTCAGAAATGTTCATTGTTTAAAAAAAAAAAAAAATACACATTTATTTAGCAAAATATTTATGTTTTGTAATCTTAAAATGACATAAATTAAAGATTACGCTTGCTATAATGTAACAAGGCCACATTTGATCATACTTTTCTTTTGATAGTTCCGATAGGCACTATTAAAGGATTTTTCTTAGTGTGGCTTTTGATGTTTGAAAGCCTTTGGTAAAGCCTATGGGAACATACTTTGATCTTTTAGGTTCTGGTTTGAGTATAGAATTATAAAATCATTATTTGAATCCAGATCAGTATAATCTATTTAACATGATGTTATTATAGTTTATATTGTAAGTAATGTTGTTTATTTTAATACAGATTTATTTCTACCAATGGGAATCTAGTGAAGATACATAAAACAAAACTACTACCAACAACTTTTTATTTAAGCACATTATAAACAAAGTTCAGTAAAATGTTTTTGAAATTTGTTCTTTGTAAAACTGTCACTGTCTTTTACAAAAGTTGAAAGGAACATAACAGGTAAGAGATCTTTCTGCTCTTATAACATTGACAATTTACCATTTCTGCTGTTGCTTTCAGACTACTGTATGGGCCTGATCCAGAGCTTTTGTGCAGCTAAAAATGTCTGAAAAGTATATGAAACGTGTGCATCCTATTCAAAGTTCTGAAAATAGCAACTCTGGGCCGGTAGTGCTGAAAATAAGCAGCTTTTGAAACATGCAAACGAATATGTATAGGCAGATAAGCTGAGGTGTATTGCAGCAGCCTATTCAAGTTTGCATGTTTCAAAGTTTCTTTTTATCTAATTTATTTAAATTTGTATTATTTATGTGTTATTTAATGATAATAAGGGTTTTAGCCATAAATAAAATGAATTACTTTTTAATAAAAAAAATTGCCCTGAAAATGTGTAATCTATATAAAATAAATACGCTGATTTTCAGCCTTAAAACATTTTTTTTTTAAATTGTATAATTTAGTAGATTCAGGGTGTGTTTAAATCATGTTTTATTCTTAGAGAGCTTTTTTAATTGTTAAATGTGTAGGGCTGTGCACTTACTAAGAATAGAATTTTGTACTTTCAAAGCTGCTTTTTAAAAAAAATTTATGTTTTTCTCCATTCATGTGTCCAGCTGTGTTTTTAATAAAAAAAATAAAGCTATTTAAAGCTTGAAAATCTCTCCCATTTTAGATGGAAATTAAGGGAATCTGGCCTGCTACTGCACCCACAGCAGCACAAAACTGCCCCATATCTCATTTACATGTAGTGGAACACCACGTTCCACCTGGTTACAGTCTGTGGCCTGAAAAAGTTAATTTCGGCTGCCTCTATTTAAAAAATACTATTGTTGCTAAATTTTTGAGAATGAATTGGTAAGCATGGCATGCTCACCCATTCATTCATTTGGAAACAACTGTAGCCACTACACCCCCGCTCACCGCCGGACTACACCTGCTGCTCTGCCAGAGGAGCTAGGGACAATGCTAGGGTAAGGCTGTGGGTAGGGGGAGAGGGGTCTTAGAGTTAGGCTATGGGTAGGGGACTCTTAGGGTCAGACCACGAGGAGGGGAGTCTTAGGGTTAGGCCTGCAGGGAGAGGAGTCTTAGGGTTAGGCTATGGGGAGGGGCGTCTTAGGGTCAGACTATGGGGAGAGGGGGGGGTCTTAGGGTCTGGATGCTGGGAAGGGAAGGTTATGGTAAGGCTGCAGGGAATGGAGGGTTAGGGTAATAGAAAGGGAGGGTTAGGGTAAGAATTAGGAAAAGGGTTACAGTAGAAGAAATAGTCACCATTTGCTGTGCAGTTCGTTCCCGGGGATAATTAATTGCTTTTCCTTCTCAAGGCAGAAGCAATCGATTTAGAACAACTTTTATAATTCAGAGGTATGAAATAGCCCTTTCAAAAAAGGGCAGTTCTTACCCCAGACCCACATTTATGCTAGTATAGTTTTAGTATCACTGTAGTTCAGTATTAGAGCTAGTTGTGTAATACTCCCCATTATTACTGTATTGAGATACAATGTTTTGTCAGTAAGCTTTGGTTTGGAATGGGGAGATACAGGATTCTCTTTACCAGTTCCACTGGTGAAAATGTTCTGACATTAACAACTCTGATTAGATGATACTGAAAATGAGCACACTTTTGAAAAATGCAAATGGATGTAATGTAGCAGTCTATACAAGTTTACATGTTTCAAATGTATCTTCCATTTTCTATATATGTAAATAATTGAAATTGCTGTCATTTATGTAGTCTTTAATTTATGTAATTTCGGACCGGAATCCAGACCACTGATGCTTCTGCGGTTGAAGCTGTGACTGAAGTGGCAGTGGAGGTCTGATGTTGCATCCCTGCTACATCCTAAATGCCATATTAGTATGGGCCAGGAGAGGTCACTCAAACTGCCCATACAGGGTTACACCAGCTCACCCTGGGATGGATCCAGGCTTAAGTAAGTGCTTGAAATTAGTTACACCTGGGCTAAACCATGTTGATTGCAGGGGGAGTCAGGTTAATTGTATTCTTTGCATGCAAGGATATATCTTTGAATTGCTTACTGCACACAGATACTGACCAGCTTTACTATCACACGGTTATTTAGACTTGGGATAGGAAACATCACCTCTCATCTCTAATACTGTTTGCAACAGACGAAATATGATTCCCCTGCAATCAACATGGTTTAGCCCAGGAGTAACTAATTTCAAGAACTTACTTAAGTCTAGATCCAGCCCCTTGGGCCGGATCCAGAACTACGACCGTCGGGTACGGGCGGCCGTAAGATGGATATTAGAAACATAGAAAGTGACGGCAGATAAGAGCCACATGGCCCATCTAGTCTGCCCATATTGATAGCTACTGCGCATGCGTAGTAACTGTACGTAATCTACATATCGTTTTGGTACGTAGATTGCATATATGCGGTCTTAAAGACCGCATATACGCAATCTACGTACCGAAACGATACGTAGATTACGTAGCAGTCACCAACTTACGGCTGCTCGTTCCCGATGGCCGTAGTTCTGGATCCGGCACCTTGTCACTAACATTTTCTACCCACAGAGTGGAAGCACTTTTGCTTCCTGCTCTGTACTGGCCCATGGTAACAGAATATAGAAACAGATTTATTAACAGACAGGATCTTCTATAGTACCATAAGGGACTGTTTTCCAATCCCAGCAATCGTAAAACACCCCCTTTGCGTAAAGCAGCATCCAGTCTTTTATATTTAAATGTAACACTTTACTATTTGTATGGTGTGTAGATCTGTGTTATGTGTGAGAATATAATTTCATAAAGGCAAGTCTCCATCTTACACCCTGATGCCCTGATCTAGAGCCAACCACTCTGCTACTGTTCTTGCAGCTGTACGAAACCACATGCTTTCTTACTTGAATATAGTGGAACAACCTATTCCACTAGCACAGAGCACACATCAGCCACTTTTTTGTCTGCTTATTTGTGCTTACTCCTATTCTGCACATGTGCAGTGCTAATACATGATGCGGCAACACCTACAACAATGGTGTAAACACGGCTCCGGATCAGGTCCATTAATGTCTCAGAATCTAAACGTAAGAGTTAAGAAAACCTTATTAACCCCTGGAAAATAAGTGGAGTCACCATGTATTAAATTGCAGAACACATTCTGAATGATTAACGAAAATGATACACAGAATGTATTATTGTTAATAAACAGCATAAAAATTTGCCCAAGCCAATTTAAACAGTGTCGGAGAAGGAGATCTATTACACTTATAGGATGATATGGATGATAAAGCCTATGATAAAGCCTCTATGATATATGTTTTTCATACAATTAAACAAGATACAGCTTTCAGTAGATGCCTCAATTCATTATCCTGCTACATAAATCCCTTGTAACTTTCCCTCATACAGCACATAGGTTGATTGGAAAATCCATGAAACTGTTACAGCTGAATAAATCCTACACTGATGAAGAATGTCATGTCATCTAAACAAAATTAGAATAAAACCCCGAATGAAAATCAAATGGCTTAAATTTTCTACATCAACATCAAAACCCACTGGTCAATTGGCATAAATAGCATGTTAAAAGCACAAAAATGACAGAACCCAGACAACTCACCATAGGAACCAAAGTAATTCAATGAATACTTTTAAATAAACATGGTCAACAGCATTTACAGCAATTTAACTAAAACATTGTTTTGCTCTATATAGAGACTGCATATAGGGATTGCAAATACTGGCGTGGAGTTTAACTAGGGCCTGGTCTTCCCTAGAGCTCCTGATGGTGGAGATAGTCTGAGCAACAGAACTCCCAGCAGGTCGTGGCCCCCGGAAATGACACCTGGAGAGGCAAAAAGGAAGCAAGAAATAAACAAGTAGAAGACGCAGGAAACAGGAAAGTGGGGTAGAGAACGAGCAAGAAGGAATAGCTGTGACAAACAACACTGAGACACAAATAGAATGCACACACTTAGACAAACACACAGAGAAAACACCACAGGGGTGCTCAAACAACCACATTGGAGAGGAAAAGGGCTAGGCTCGGACAGGAAGAGACACAAGGATGAGATGGCTGGTGAGCACAGGGAGTGAGGTGAAGAGTAATAGAGAATACAGGAAATGGGGCACTCATCAGTAAAAATAATAGCACAAGACAGAACACAAGCCAGGAGCAGTAAGCAGTAAACTGCTCTTGATTCTGCTCTATTCTGTCCCTGCAGCTCCCAGCTCTTTCATTGTCCTGCCCTGGCTTACTTCCTGATCTTTCTCTGCTGCTCTGTCCTCCAGAGCTGTTTGCCTTGTCATACCCTCCAACATTTTTCACTTAAAACCCGGTACACCTGGGGGGGCGTGTCCATGAAGGGGGTGTGGCTTGTCCAGAGAAGGGGCGGGGTTTAATGTCTTTATTTTTCACCTTGTTATATGAGCTTACTATCAAAAATCCTTATGTCTTTGCATCCCCTCAATATCCCCACTGTCTCTCCTGCCCGCCAGTATCCAAAATCATCATGTTACAGGGCCCCTTCAATATCCCCAATGTCTCTCCTGCCTCCTAATTATAAAAAAACAAAAATAAGAATTAAGAAAGAAAATTCTTTAGTGTAGAGAATACTTACCT
>WWET01002537.1:74590-101553 GCA_011038615.1 Limnodynastes dumerilii
TAAGCTGCCATAAAGCCCGCACGACAGAGGGGAGTGACAGGGGGTGTGCACTCCCCTCTGTCTCGCGTAATTTCAGACCCCCGCGCGCACGGAAAGCACGCGGGGGTCTGGATCCGGTCCTGTATATGGAAGTGGATAGGCTCTTTGAGCCAACAATAAAGTCACTAAGATAAAAAGGTTTTTAGGAGGTATTTGTAGGTAAAATCGTCATTACGCGTTTCATCACTGGATGTGATTTCTTCAGAGGAAAAGACTTGTGTATGGTATCTCCTTTCATTTGGAGTCAAGATCCCATAGGAGCTACTCTTTTTACAAATTTGGTGTGCCGTTTAAGGAATTTTTTCAACTCATTGTGATTCATTCTACCATCTATTAACCGCGTGCTTATCATCACCACTATTTTTAATTACATATGTTATACATAGTATAACAACATTGGTATTTAAATTAGACTTTGGCATTTGGAAGAACATTGTATTTGGTACATTTCTTGGTCTTTCTCTGGTTATAGACTATCTGATCACTTTACCTAATATATGTTTTTATTTATTTATGTTTAATAAAATTGGCAGATTGTTGATATCAAGAAGTCAGTCAATTTTTTTATTAATATTTTTTTTGGCGCTATAGTCTCATATTATTGTTTTCTTGTTATAGTTTTTGACAAACCTCTAACTTGTCTTGAGACGAGCTGCCTATAATTCCCCATATTTTAGGCTTCAGTTTATTTTCCTGGTTAATATGGGCAAAAATCAGATCAGAAAAAAAGTATATATACATATATATCCTGGCTTCACCTGCTCTACAATTATCACCAGTGGAATGGCTTGCCATGTTGAAGCTCCTAGATGCTGAGGAATCGTTTGCTGGCTTACCAGCTAAAGCAGTAATACTTATAACACGCTTTCAGGAATTAACTTAGTTTGATGCATATTGATTTGGTAGGATCTTAGGTTGAATAAAAGGACCATGAGGCGCTGCCTTGTTTTTCTTTTATTTGCATATATATACCTAAATAACCCTCTGAGCATTTATCCAATGTTGCTCTGCAAGTCAGAAACCCTGACTTGGATGCCCAAATTTTCTTTACCTGGGGCAAAGTATATTAAATCCACATTGATATTCTAGCACCGCCTACCTCTATTATGGTAAATCTCTATATTTACTCCAAATATATAAGCTGCCACCATGCATTTTAAAGGTCAAACCTAGCAACACAGTTATAATATACGAAACAGAAACTATCCCATGACTTTATTTCTACTAATAACCACAGTTATTAAAATGATCACCTCATGAGTTATTAAATCCTTTATAAGTTACAGTAGCCAGAAAGCAGTCAAGTTTCTTCAGAGACTAAGGGCCAGATTTACTAAACTGCGGGTTTGGAAAAGTGGAGATGTTGCACATAGCAACCAATTAGATTGTAGCTGACATTCTCTAGTATGTAAGACACCTAAGAAATTAGGAGTTCCCCTGAGTACTAGAAATATGAGTTTTGCCCAAGTATTATATTTTTCTTTGATCCTAGCTCAATTAATAGTGCAATTTCTCTTCTTTCCAGAGATCCACTGAGCGGTATTCCCCCTGGGGTTTTGGAGCCTCTTTGTCTCTATGATTTGTTTGAGGTCAGGTTGAGGTGTGAATGTTATCTGACCATTTCCACTCTCTGGCTTACTTCTAGAGGGACAATTGCCATTCAGCAAGACCCTTTGATGGGTGACAAATGTTTTCAGCAAATGTCTTCTTTGGTTTGGTGATCAGCAATATTTCATAACAGAGTTCATATTGAACATACACACTGTTAACCCTAATTAATATTTCATATCCGTTAAATAGGGGGTGCCAACTGGAAAACGTTCTCCTTGATGCATAATGTTCATTGGGAAATAAAAGACAGCTCTATAAATTATGTCCATACTTCCAGTTTGTGTTGTACTTCATTACTGATAGCCTAGAGATTAACATCATGTTCAACTTCATCCAAAAATATTCTTGTATGAATTCTGCAAACAGTTATATAATATGATGAAATTGCAAAACCATTTCTTGAAAGATGGCACTATTGTTCAAGCAGTAATGTTAAATGCTAAAAAGAGTCATTCCAAGCTCAATCAATCATTCCCTAAACCATTTGCTTGTTTTCTTTGATCTAATAATTCTCTTTTATCTTTGTTTTTATGAATATGATTTTTACAGATCTAAAGTTTTCCCTTAATCATATTTTAGTTTTAAGCTGATTTAAGAGAATCTTGAGGTGACATTTTTTTTCTCTTTGGCCTAATTAGATCTTTAAAAATGAAACAACTATTTTGTAGTTAGTCTTTGAAGACTTAAAGGAACAGTCCCTCAAGAGTACAGATGTCAACGCAGGACATGAACACTCACTTTATTGTGTCTCATATTTTATTTAAAATACTTATAATATTTCCTTTGCTCACAACTGAAAGCAAAATAGTTTCAATTCAATTTCCTTTTATATGTTTTTTTGAGAGGCTTGTACATCTCTGTTCATCTTTTCTAAGACACCCTTTTCTTTTTGGCTTATAAAATATAAGGTCAATGTTCCTGTTATCATCAAATTAATTTTCTCTTGGACCTTGTCAAGCTATATTGCATAGATTAGCAAAATGCTCATTCTGCAGTTAGCTACAAATTTGGCATTCATCACAAGATGAATTTGAAATAAATAGAAATGAACTGATAATGGTCATTTTGCCATTTTCATAAATACACTAAATGGGAATTTAGAAATAACAGTGCAATTGTATTTTTCTCATATTCATTGGTTCATAAGAAGCCTAAAGATTCTTCAGTATCTGCCAGTATACAGATGGGATGTAGTTGATGCTGTGATGAGCTGATTTTTGACCCTGATATAGCTGATTGTGGCTGTATCAGTGCCAATATGGCTAATATGTAATAATCCTGTTGGGAAAAGGTATTATGGCAAATGGCCCTATTTTTTTGACAGGTACCTGTGCCCAATATTGGCTAGGTTAGGATTAGGCTGTAAAACATGGATAGTTATAGTTAGACTACTAGAAGGGGAAGGTTATGGTTAGACTGTGGGACGGGATGTAGTTTGTGTAATGAAAGTTCCATTTTCGAAATTTGAAAGCTTATTTTTGACTGTCTCTATTTCAAAAATATTACTAATTAGAAAATTTCACTAACGAATGGATAAGTATGCTAAAATAATTTTTCAGCATATCTACCCATTCATTAATTATGAAACTGCCGCCACAGACCCGTCGCCACACCGGACCAGAGAAGTGATTTTTACAGTGAAGTCTATAAGGGAGTCTTAGGGTTAGGCTGCGTGGAGGAGAGTCTTAGGGTTAGGATGCTGGGAGAGGAAAGGAGTCTTAGGCTTAGGCTGCGAGGAAAGGAGTCTTAGAGTTAGGCTGTGGTGAAGGGAGTCTTATGCTTAGGCTGTAAGGAAGGGAGTCTTAGGGTCAGGCTGCAGGGAGGAAAGGTTTAGGGTTAGGGTAATAGAAGGGAAGGCTTAGGATAAGGATTAGGGTAAAGGTTGCATGGCAGAAGTCATAGTTAGTTCGGAACTGGCTGGTGTAACACGTCCCTTTCGAAAAAGGGCCGATCTAAGTGGAGACCCGCACCCCTTTGAGACGTAGAGGATTAAGGTAAGGCTATTAGCAGGGGAAGGTTAAGATTAGGCTATGGGACATGGAAGGTTAGGGTTAGGTTACTAGAAGGTGAAGGTTAGGGTTAGGCTGTGGGATAGGGAGGGTAAGGGTTGGAGTTATGGTTAGGAGAGGGTTAAGGTACCTATCTGTTGCCGATTAATTCTTCGTACAATCATCAGATGCTGAAACTATGCTTGCCCGCTGGAAACTGCTGAAGAGTCACTATCGGGGTATGAAACAAATTTCCATATTGGGTGAGCACGAGTATGGTTCTCAGAAAGACCTTTTTCGACATCCCATTTGCGAAGAAGATGCTACTAAGAAACGTCCTGCCCTGCCACAGACAGGTAAACGCAGCTCTCTATTTCCCCAACCCCTATGCAAATTTTTACACTAACCCTCCCCTTCCATTACCCTACACCTAACCCTTCCTTCCTTGCAGCCTCAGCCTAAATCTTCCTTTCTCTGATACATCCCTTTCACGAAGATTATCCCTAAATCTCCCCTTTTAGGCTCCATCCCCTCCTCACAGCCTAACCCTAAGTCTCCCCTTCTCTAATCCATGCCCTCCCCGCAGCCTAATCCTAACTTTCCTCTTCTGCACTGCATCCCCCTTCCCACAGCCTAAACTCAAGTCTCCCCTTCTGTCTCATTGACAATTATTTAATTCCCCAAAATGTAATTAAAATATAACACAACTCTACAGAACTATGCACACTTTCTACATGGTAAGGGCTATTTTCAATCCATACAAAGTTACAAATGTCTGCTTTTCTATTAATATTATATTGCTTCTTCTCATGAATACAGTTTAGTGGATGTGTAGTATTTTATGTTATTAACCCTAAAACGGCCAGCGTAGTAAACCATTCACCAGAACACTTGTATATGTTTGAAATTCACTACTGTGGGTATGGCGGTTTTTGGGAACCTGAGTGTTTGGTACCTTGATTTAGGACTTACTATGGATTATTTAATACCAAGCTGACTGTACTTTGTGATTAACATTTAATTTGGGAGATTCATTTAAATTACCCAGAAATTAAAAATAACACTTTCCATCACAAGAATAAACTAGATATGATCATTTGTTATGTTTATTAATCCTTTATGAACTTTACAGTGAGTCTACTCAATTGTAGAGTATTTGCTATACTTTCTAATGCTCCACCATCTACATTTTACTTTATTTCCTCAGACTTCCACCAGTTAAAGGGCATGTCTATATCAATGATACCAACGACTGCCTGACCGATACAACATATCTTATATGAGGCCACTGGAATAATATTCTAACTTATTTTTTGTGTAAAGTTCAGAATGCATGATGTTTTCTTTCTGAATTACAGTCTTGATCAGATTCAGTGAGTAATATAATCCTAGCCTTTAATGGTATCTCAATAATGTACAGCTGTTCAGTATTTGTAAACTGGATCTAATCCAGAGTTTTTGAATACACAATGTAGATGAATCAAAGCAAAAAAAAAAATAAATGATCCCCCTGATTTAGAGTGTCTACGAATGGGCACTGAACTGGTAGCACAATGAATGACTACATTATTGTGACATGCTTACAGAAACTCATAGGAAAATAGGGTGAGTGGTGAAGTGCAACAGGCTTCATAATTACTTATAATTGCAGTATGCTAAATGTTTCAAAGCTTTGTGTGTGAGGGTTTTTTTTCCGTAAATATTAATTTAAATTACCTTCTTTTATTTGATGTTTAAATTGAATATGAGTTATTATCAGGTATACTATATAACAATTAAAAAACAGACTTTCTTTTCAACAAAAACTGTCTTCTGTCAAAAAATAGCAACACAAAGAAACGTCTAAAAATTTGTACCATGTTTTAAAACAGTAGAGCATTATACTGCCATTTACAAAGGTAGATCACATCCTTGGTGTATACACTTTTGAGCAGTTTTTATACTGTACATGCTCAGTACTATAAATTGCTATGGTTACTCTTTGGAAAAGGTGTAAATTTTAACTCTGGAAATGCCCAGATAAATATTTTTTCTGGTGCGGGAAAAAACCCCACCAAAGAATTGAGAGTTGATGTGTAATTCTGATCATAATTGCAGACGTGCAAGTGATTTTTGTTTATATACAAAACAGTTACAATCTCAAAAAAGGGTTTTCAAACATGTGTTCACGTGTGTATGCATCTGTGTGATCCTAGTGTAAAGGTTTGCTCCACTACATGTTAATGAGTGCTTTTGTATATAGATTATTATCAAGGTTTCTGTTCTCTTCAAGACATTCTGCATTAGCTCAGAGTTGGTGCACCACAAAGTACAATAATTTAATGCACTGATAGTAATTTAAGAACTGCTAGAGGCAAAAATATTTCTTATATCTCCACAGCATAGCTTTTCACAAAAAATTGTGATTTCATAGCTACAGGACATACTACATGTTTTTAAACATACTGAATAAAACCAACTTAAAAAATAATAAACTGATTACTGTAGATGTAGGTGTCCTTTATTCGATAATCAAATATTTAAAAGGCCTACAGGCAGGACACTACTTACTGAGTGAGGAACATTTCACTAAAGAGCTGTAATATCTTGTAGAAGATGGGTTCAGATTTATATTAAATAATCCTTTATTTTTGTTTCAAGATAATTTTAACAAACAAAAGTAGGGCACAGCAATGGGGATTCATTTTGACCCAAGATATGTAAATCTATTTATGAAGAGTTCATGAGCCTGATCCAGACTAAAGGTCATTTTACCCGAGTTCCACACTACTAAGTATAATGCACTCCCCCTGGCACTCTCCTCACATGCACATAACTTAGCTGACTTACGTGTTCAAAACCCTACCTTAACTTTTCCTTTCATATCTCTGATCATATATCTGATTGTACATGCATATGTTTTCTGTTGTTATTAAGTATGGATCAAATCCCATGTCCTGAGTTCATACATTATTGATTAGCATGTTAACTCTCCTACAACACTGAAACTATGTCTGTTTTGCTGTATCAAACCACCAAGGTTGCTATTTATATCAGGGTTGCTATTTATATCATTTGTTATAGTAGATCTAGTACTTGCCTTCAACAATGTTTTATGGAAAATACACTTGGAATCTTTTTTACAGAAATGTGCTGTCTATATCATTTCCTGCTGTTCAGGAGATTAATGAAAAAAGGAAAAGATTTCTGACATGCAAAAGTAACAAGAAACAGAAAGTGTCTGGATCATTTGTCACATATCACACTATGGTTCTTTTTGTCTTTCTCTCCTTGTTTTCTTTATCTTCTATATACATATCAAAATGGAGAAATTAGAAACACAAGACATATTTGAATACAAAGGACTTCTTTATTTAAAAAAAAAAATGTCACCAAACAAGATGTTTCCAGTTTATGATATTTCAAGCACAGGACCATCCTGGACACTTGTTGAAGGAGACTTAGACAAATACAGACAGGGGACTGGATCCACAGTTAAGAACGTTTTGCCACTTACGCACGCAAGGTTACACTATTGTTATGTTAGTAACACTAGTGTGCCTAGCATGGTACAGAACTTAATTCCGTACGATGCCATCTCCTAGTAAATGGGCTGTGCTTCCCCTCTGTCCACTTAAGTGGGCGGGGGGAAGATGCAAATTGTACAGTGTGAAATGGGTATCAATGTGCTTTACTTAAGGCATGCTTATGGCAGTGTAAAGCCCGCAGGAGAGAGGGTAGTGAAAGGGGGCATTTACACCCCTTTCTATGTTGGGCGCACAGACACCCATGCATACGGAAAGCATGCGGGAGTCTGGATATGGTCCAGAAATAAATAAGTAGGCTGGGATTTCGATAGCATATGCCTCGATGAGACATAGCACCAAAAGCTCCATGCTCTGAAAAGTGAGTTAAAATAGTCCCTCACTCCTTTCCCTAATTCTTACCCTAACCCTCCCCTCTCACTACCCTAACCATCATTTCTTGGCAGCCTGACCCTAACCCTCCCTTACTTACAGCCTGACCCTAACCCACCATCTTCCGCAGCCTGACCCTAACTCTCCCTCCCCTGCAGCCTGACCAACCCTAACCCTCCATCTCCCGCAGCCAGACCATAACCCTCACGCCCCTACAGCCTGACCCTAACCCTCCCTACCCCGCACAGATAGTTTGCTCACCTGTCCCTTGGTCCGGCGATACCAGCGGCGGAGGTGCGGCGGAGGGAGGTGCGCCGTTACCGAAGGTGAATGCGTGAAGTATGCCGAACGGCACACTCACCCATTCTAAAAAAAAATAGAAACTCTGCATTATTCGAAATTCACAATTTTGGAAAGTAGAGTTTCTAAGCGGTGACTGACAGCAGCTAAATAGGACATGTGGGTGGCATTTGGCACTTACATATGGATCTGCATATGCATCCATATAGATAATTTAAGGTAGGTTTATGGCCGTGGATCTGCACAAAACTTTGTTCCATATGCTCCATAATTCCAGACCTTCATACTTGGAAACTGCAGAACCACATAGCAAATGTCACATAAGTATACATTTTTGTGCTATTAGTAAGACCCTAATGGTGTTTGTTATCAAACACAGAGAAGTCAGTGCAACACAGCTAGGCATTAAGGACCGGATTCACACATAAGAAGCTGCAGCTTCTTAAGTGCAGTGCATTAGGAAATGACTTATTATGTGTGCGTATTAGGTCATTTACGCAATCAACGTATTATTTATGTACGTAGATTGAGTAAGTGTGGACTTTAAAGACCGTACATAAAAATTTATGAAGGAAGAGGCGTTCCACGGCATCCTCTGTCACTTTTTGAACAGAGTGGTTTGGGGAAGGTATTTAAATTATCCGGGGAGGGCGCGGGGAAGGGATCACCGCCGTATTTCCCTTCTTGAGAAGAAAAATATAAACGGTTAGTTAAGGATCCTAAACACATTGCCGGGTTTCAGGGCAGATCAGATGAGTTAGCTGCGGATACTGCCTCCCCTAACGCATTCTGATCTGTGAATACAGTCCTAAGTGGCTCTGCTGTATTCTATGCACTGAGACATATTAAAGAAACATTTATCTGTGACACATAACAAATCATTGCAATACATACATAATTTAAAGGTGGAGAAAATGACAACATTTAATAAAAGCATGTCATATCTTGAACATCCAAAATGTGTTTTAATTCTATTAAAATGATTTTTCCCCACAAAGTTAAAATACCCACATTATATATTGTTTGCATTTCTTTTCCCATTAATTCACAAGACAGGAACTATGGAATAGTCAATTTATAACGTTTGAAGCTTGCTTTTTTCATGACAGCTTAGTAGTATTCCAATTACTGCATTTGATTATCTTTTTGTAATTTTCTTTTTTATGTTACATTCTTGGTGACTTAAGTGCCTGTAAAAAAATGTGGTACAAAGATAGCAAATTCAGCTCGGAGGGAAAGGAAGTAAAACTGGTAAAGCTCAAAATCTTCATTGGCAGTAAAATGCATTTTACTTAACTTGCTTAAGTGGATCTATAAAGAGAAAATGTTCTTAATAATTATAGGATTGTTTTTAAAAGCAAAGTATCTGTTTAAAATTTAGTTTTCTGTGTGAAATATTCAGTTTATTATCAGGATAATTTTCCTGTGTAACAATTGCTTGCATTTATTAGTGCAGTGTATCTAGTGCATGACTTAGTAGTGTTTTACAGAAGACATATTTATTATGAAAGTCTACTATTTAGAACTAAAAATAAATAATTAGAACATGACATCATTTTCATGTGTATGATAATAGTAAAGCCATTTTTGCTAATAATAAATATGTATCAGTTTACATTACCATGAGTCTAAGGGCCAGATTTACTAAGCTGCCAGTTTGGAAAAGTGGAGATATTGCCCATAGCAACCAATCAGATTCCAGTTCTCACTTTCTTATTATATACTAGAGAAAGTCAGCTAGAATCTGTTTTGTTGCTATGGGCAACATCTCCACTTTTCCAAAACCAATAGCTTAGTAAATCTGGCCCTAAGGGATAAATTAACCATGTAGTTGTGCAAGTGGTGTAAACTGAGGTGTTAAAGAGCTATTGTATTAATGAGCCCCTATGGGTCTCAACTGGACTGGACTGGACTGAACTGACCATCTAGTACTTCTGGAAATTGCCAGATGGGTGGATGGAAGAGTATAAGCCAACGCTGCTGTAGAAAGACAGCCTTAAATAGAGCCATAGCATTGCAGCATCATTGGTAATCAGATGTTGTAATGCTACAAGGAGCAAGATATCTCCTTGCCTTTACAGAGGAAAAGTTCATAAAGCTCTCCATCAGCAATCAATCACTGATGTAAGTTAAGGATTCAACCCTTAATTACCTTAATGATTGACTGGCATATGTGTACTCCAAATACAAACAGCTCTAGATCTGTTCACAAGTATACCAGGTTGCATATGAACACATAATAGCCAAAGCACAATATGATTTGTTTTGCAGATATCCAAACATAAGTCAAACAAATACACATGAGAGACCACTATAACCATGCTAAACAAACCTGGTTGCAGAAATTAAAAGCACACAAGGAGTGTCCAATCTCCTCAATAAAATGTAAAATGCATATATGCCCAGTTGTTTATTTAAACCTATACTGACCCTATTTAACCCTCAATTTAGTTAAAAATTTAGTTAAAGATTTAGGATATCCTTATATTCATCCCAAGTATGTTTAAACTGTTCTGCTGTGTTAGCCTCAGCCACCTCAGATGGGAGACTATTCCACGAATCTACCACCCTCTAGTTTATATTCATGCCCTCGTGTTCTATTGCACCTCTTCCTTTGAAAAATGCCACCCTCCTCTAGCTGGTCATAACATTTGATATATTTGAAAGCTGCTATCATATCCCCCCCCTTTCTGCTCCAAGCTATACATGTTTAGTTGCTCTAGCCTTTCTTGGTATGTTTTGTGACACAAGCCATGGACCATTTTAGTTTTAACACTACCAGTATAACATAAAGGTACAAGAATAACATATAATAGGAATGAAACAGTATGAATAATCATAGTAAGAGGCCAGAATAGGATAGTTAAGATCAGCATACTGAAAGTAAACAAGTTCCAAGGAAGTTTATATAAAAACAGTAATTTGTTTTGGATTTCTTAATTCTTTATTTTATTATTTCTGTATTTCTGTATATAGTTATTTTAATAAATGCTTTTTTTGTGTCTATTAGTAAAAAATTGATATTAACCTACGATTTTATTATCTTTTTGTTTTCTTCTCTGTTATTTATACCAAGATATCCTCTACACGATAGTCACACATTAGTGTTTGAGATGTTTGGTAGTTCGCTTATTATATATTATATAACTGTTGGTTTTGCTTTGTTTAAGGGTTTAACTGACAATGCAAATGTAGATAAAAGTTTGTAGAGTGACAGGATCCTTTCAGCAAATGCATGTCAGAGGTTTGCTTTGAAATTGGACAAGTGTTAGGATAGTGTAAACAGTATTGTAAACAGTCTGGTCAGCAGTTAGATCTGAAAAGGATTGTACAAGAGGTCCGGTACGAATTCCCTAACTCTAAGTCTACCCTTTTTCGATCCATTCCCTCCCCGCAGCCTAACTCTAAGTCTCCCCTTTTGCAATCCAACCCCACCCCGCAGCCTAACCCTAAGTGTCCCCTTCTGCAATCCATCGCCTCCTTGCAACCTAACCCTAAAACTACTCAACTAACCCGTCCAGTCATTGGAAAGCGTCGCAAAAATAGGTGACAACAAAAATCGTTATTATTTCAAGTCGGGACTATAATTGTTAGGATTTGTTCAATCTCAGTATTATTAACATGTCAGGTGTCAGTATTTTTTCCATGTTGGGATATCTTCAATAAGGAAACTTGTGTGTGTCTCTGTATGTCTTCCATCAGGAATTTTAACTACCACCATGTACAACAGAGTACCCATCTTCACTTTTGTTGTTTCTTTTCCTGTGTAAAATAGATTAATTAAAAACTTCTCTGTAACTTATGTTTAATTTCTTTTAGTTTATACTGTGGATTTAGGTAAAACAGGCTGCAAAGATTAATTGGCTCATCTCTGTTAGTTAAGAAATTCAAATAAAACAATAGGGGACCAGCATATTGATAACTGCAAGTAATGATCATTAACTCAGAAATGTTGGTTTCTTTAATTTTCTTCCTCAATCACATAAAGATATTTATACACTTCGTAAGTTTTTTGTGCTATTGTTTGTGAATGCCCCCCAAAATGCCTCTGACTGTGTTCAATTATATGGAATTCAATTATAATAGATTCAACACAAATGTTGTTTTAATTATCTGCTTCATAAATGATGCTTTTATTATCCATTAGAATGCATCAATATACTTTTTAAACATTTACATAGACCTAGGTTTCAACAACCAACTCCGTTATAGATTTTCATTCCAAGGCATCAAAAGAAAAAAAATACAATTAATACATTTAACAAATAATACATATATTGCTACTTAGATTGTGGCAGTTCAGTTGTAAATAGTAGAAATGTAAAGAAATTGAAGACCAAGGGGAGTTAAGCCGCAAAGTTGGGGATGGATTTAGAATTGAGGACACAGCGATAGATTAAAGGAAAAGATATTGGGTGTAGTGGAGAAGAAGAAGTAGAAAGGACATGAGCAGGGATTGCCTCTTCTAGTTTGGGTTTCACTGGCTGTAGTAGGATTGTATCACTATTAGGGACCAGATCCAGAACTTGAAAATAAGAGAGGAAAGTTACACCTGGACAAAACCATGTTGATTTCAGGGGAGTTGAGAGGTGACGTTTCCTAGGCAAAGTCTAAATAAGTGTAACAGTAAAGCTGGTCACTATCTGTGTGCAGTAAGCAAAAGCAAAGATATGGATGCAAAGAATACAATTAATTTGACTCCCCCTGAAATTAACATGGTTTTGCCCAGGAGTAACTTCAAACTCTGGATCTGGTCCTCTGTTATTCTTCTTTTTCACTCATCCTTTTTTTCTTTTCGTCCCTCTTTCCCCTCTTTACTGTTCCTTAGGCAGATGAGCAGGGGCATTGTAATAAGAAAGCAACACACGCCCTCCAGAACCAAAGGCATTGTGTTGATTGACTTGGTAAGAGGGGCATGGTGTGGTCATAATTGTTGTTGTGTGGTTGTGGAATACTATGGTGCATGGTGAAGTAAGTGGTGAGGTTGATAGAGTGGAATGGGGTTGACACCCAGAGCTAAACATGGCTTGGTTCATTTGTATTAAAAAGGATGTTACCGTGACCATGAACATTTTATTTATTTAGTCCATTTGTTTGATTTGAAGGGTCTTTTTGGGGAAGAGGTGGTAGTTATTGGTCAGAGTAAAGTTCCCAGGAAGGCACAGATTGGGTGGTCTGATGTACTAGTGTTGGCGCTTTTGGCCAAATTGGTAATGTTACAATGGACTATTTATCAATAATAACCATTAATGATTTTAAAAGTGTACCGGGATTAACAGCCGACTGATGCACTAGTTCTCAAGAAATCCTCCCAGTCCGTCAGTCTGCTGTTATTGACTATTACATTTTACAAGTAGTTTAGCAGTAAGTGACACTGCACAGTTTACCAGTTAGAACCAAAGCAAAAATTGCATACACTACATAAAGAATTTGCTTTTTTAATTATATTACAGTACCAACTCAAGTAATCTTGAGCCATATTCAGAGAACCGCATTTTCGGCGACTTTCATGCGTATTTTAAAGTACGTTTAAACTGCGCATGCGTAGTAACTTTTTATACGCAGTCAATGTAGACTATACGCGCGGAAGTGCCAAGCGGACGGACTTGGGAATCGGATGTAGGAAATTCCGCACAGAACTCCCACGGAAATATACGCACGGAGTAATTTACATAGAAATGGGCGGGGAGAGGCATTTTAATGAAGGGAAGTGGGCGCGATTACAAAGATACGCACGGACGGAGGACACATATGCTTCTAAATGGCAGTGGAGAATTAGGGCTAGTCTATGGAGGCGGAAGTCTCTGAGAGGATGGATTAGCAAGGGGAGTGACTGGAGTTTTGATGAGTGTAACTTGCTCCTTCTGTGCTTATATCCGATTACAGCACGGAAGTATGAATATGGCTCCTTATCTGTAAGTAAAGGGCCATGATTATTGTTTTGTACCGAGGACATTTTTTGTGTCTATAACGGATAAGTAACATATTATATATAGTGTAATAAATTGGAAGGTAATTTTAAAATCTAACTAAAGATGGGTATACAATATATAAAGTATCGTTAGATGCAAAATATATATGCCAGTTAGTGCCTACATACTGACAGGATTTACCATCAGACCTATGATTTTTATCTCCTATACCCTTATTCTCAAACAATTATGACGTATAGATTTAAATATGAGGGCCAATAAAGATGTCCTTATTGGTGGAACTATCTATAGAACTGTTGACCACACTTTAGATTTGGAACAACACTGTTACTGTACTCTGTTATACAAATGATATAAAAGTATATAAAAGTATATAAAATCAAATGAAATGATGCAATGTGATTTGGAGCACTGAAGAATGATCATGGAAGCTTACACACTAATGCGATATCCTACCAACCTGTAGTTTATCATGTGATTGGATAATCGGGTGCAGATGATGTGGTGTGTAGTCAGCTGTAGAGACTTGAGACTTGGAGGAGAAATAAATTTATAGAAAAGTAATACTGCAATATTCGTAATAACAATAGGAAATGATAAATCAGCCCCATATTTTGGATGATATTTCTGTCAATCATAAATGTAATGCTATTTCTGTAACATTTTGTATATTTACATGTACTGAATTTTGGCAGTTACTGCGAAATACATCACCATTAGAATATAATAATAGGTTTCACATTCATTCTTGTCACATTCTAATGATCATTTTACATACTGTATTGTGTCTTTAATACTACAGGGTGCTGTTTCTTAGATAATGTCAGCATTTTAATGTTATCTGTTTAGATTTCGCAAATATGCACATTAATCAATGTCGTTATCATTGAACAACTGTGTATAAATCCATTATACTTAAAATAGATTGCTGAAGTTCAGCATCAAATTAAAATAAAAGTAAACTAACTGAATACAGAAAATAAATCATTTCTAAGTGCCACATAGTGTTTATTGCAAGGAAATGCAGCATTGCTAATCAAATGTATTATATATATGGCAACTGATGGTCCACCCTAGAGTAACAATTCAGATAAAATAATTGAGGTGCTCATGATTGATGAGAAAGCATTTGTCTTGCATATGTACTATATGTGACCCTATAGTGCAGCCTGCTGTTCCTCAAACACAACAACTAGAAATGAAAAGTAAATATATTGGGGTAAGATACTTTTTTTTTTTTGCTTATTTTCAGAATGTTCAGATCAGATCATGGACAATTTTTCATTTTGCAAATGTGGACACACCATTGCTACCCAAAGGCATAACTAGGGTTGATGGAACCCAGGGAAAATTTTACAAATGCGTCCACCCCCACCCCAACCTCATTACTATATAGGTTTTTAAAACTGATATTAATGACAGCTACTCCATGGTACTCAATAAATAGAGACAACAGGCCTGATCCAGACCTACGGGCGCCTTATGACCGCCATTGTAGCGGGGGAGTGCACAGGGCGGGTGTAAATCTGGACACTTACGTGTCCAGATTCCTGCCCTAAAGTTTATGAACAGCTATGCGGCTGTAACTGATCATAACGGGGCTTTCACTGCCGTAGTTCTGGATAAGGCCCAACGAACCAGATGCACACATAAGAAGCTGCTGCTTCTTATGTGCTGATTTATAAAGATTGAGCCACTGCGCCATGTACGTAATGGTTACGTATGTATGTCTTTTAAGACCGTACATAGTGATTTAAGTAAAAGCAGGTGTGCCAGTGCCACCTCAGGAAAAAGGAGGCGTGCCAGTGCCACCTCAGGGAAGAGCAGCTGGAGAGGGCGTTGGGAAGGGATCTTCGTGTGTATTTTCCTTCCTAATATGAAAAATATGCACAGTTATTATGGTAGCCCTATGACACTCTTAAGTGTCATTAGGTTCCTTAAAAAGGGGGCTAGTTTTGAGGCTGGACGGGTGAGTTAGTTGCAGATCCGGCCGCACCTAACTTACACTTTATTGTCAATACAGTCAAACATTATTAGTGTTTATTGTATAAAAAGATGTATATTTATGGTTATTTATGACTTTAATTTGTTAACTGTACACAGGATATTATCTGTCTAGTTAGCGCTCCACACAAACAGTTGCTACCAACAACAGAGGTGATTTTACCTATCAAGAAAACTGTATGTAACAGGCGCTACTATTGCAGACACAGAGCAGATCCAATCAACGTCAATCATTTCCACAAGATTATATGGTTATTGAAAATATATAAAAACTCTTTTTTTACTAAATAGAAAATTACGCACGCACATTAGGCCTGATCCAGACCTACGCATGAGAGCGGAGCGTATTACCGCTTCATCGTAAAAACTTTCACTCCCATGACCCTCCCCTTACCTTTACCTCCGTACACCGGCTGAACCCACATTACACTGCCTCTTTCTTACTAAACTACTTTAAAGGCTGCACGGAGGCAATATAACTGATATGTAGATTGCGTAAATGACCAAGAGTACTACGCATGTGTAATTGGTCATTTCTCAAATCTCCGCCCCTAAGAAGCAGGAGCTTCTTAGGTGTGAATTAGGTTCAGTGTGTATAAAAAGAGTCATAATAGGTTCCGTATAACCCTCTAATAAATAATAGGCATTAGTTGCTAAATATGCTATATTTGAAGTTATTAGCAATTAACATAATCAAAATATTATTTTGGACACATTATTATAGCTCTCTTAATCACTGGTAAGAAATCAAATAGTTGAAAAAATAATTATCTCTGAGGTACCTCTATAACCACTATCAAAATAAATGAGTAACAAACTCTGTATAATATATTAGTTGTTATTTGTTCATTTCAAAATAACTCACATAGGGATGGATCCAGACTTAAGTAAGTGATTGAAATTAGTTACTCCTGGGCTAAACCATATTGATTGCAGGGGGAGTCAAGATAATTGTATTCTTTGCATGCAGGGATATATCTTTGAATTGCTTACTGCAATTGCAATGTGGTCTGTGGAGGGGATACAGTGCAGACCAACACCAGGGTGGAGAGGTGCTCCCTGCTATGGTGCCCCGCTATGGTGACAGGCAGCTCACACAGGAACCTACTGCCATGGCAGTTACATAGAGCAGCTGATTGCAAAACTCCTCTCAGCTGCTCTATGTAACTGCCATTCAGGAACTATTTCTATGGGAAGGAGGAAGGGAAAGTGCTGCAGAGGAAGAGAAGAGGGAAACACAAAAGTAATGCAAAAGGGGAGAGGCTACAGAGAGATTGGGATACTGGTGACGCTGGAGACACATGATGAGAATACTGGGGAGACTGGTTGAGACATGATGGGTATACTGGCAGGCTCATCCGTCCATGATGAGAATACTGGGGGCTGGAGACATATGATGATAATACTGTGAGGCTGGAGAAACATGATGGGAATACTGGGGGCTGGAGAGACATGATGGGAATACTGGGAGACTGGAGAAACCTGAAGGAGAATATTAGGAGACTGGAGACACATAAGGGGGAATATTGGGAGGCTAGAGGCACATAAGGGGGAAATATTAGAAGACTGGATACACGCAAGGGGGGGAGATTGGATGGATATATTTACTGTACACACACACACACACACAAATTGGATAACAGTAAGTGCTTACAAGGCTGTGTTTCTTTTGTATTGTGGTTACAAATGTTTTCTATTTTTTATAACACAAAAATGAATTTTTTTACTGCATTATGGCTATAAGAATTTTGAATTAATTGTACAGTCGTCAGAAGGATGCAATCTGTATTGTATGGCGGTCTGTATGGTATAGTGGTCACTAGGATAATGGGGTAGATCCAGAACTCAGCTTGCAATTCGTTTACTAGCGTAGCGTATTTCCGCGTGCATACCTTCTATACACTCCCCTAGGCACACCCCTTGAATGTACGTACTTTGATAGATTTCCGCTTTTCAAACCCTACCTTAACTTTTGGCCACGTAATCGCTATCATCCGCACACGTACGGATGGGCAACACGGACTTACACAGCTAAGCACGCCCATACTGTACACTCTAAATGAAAACCCCCGCCTACATTGCGTAATTTAGACGTACTTTTGTGTCACGTAAAATTGGCACGCCCGCACGTACGAATTTACGCAGCTAATATGTGAATGGCCAATACGCTCAGAATTACGTTACAGAGCATATTATCTATCGTGCGCATGCGCAGTACATACAAAATTGCGATTTTACATGTCCGCCAGGCGTAAATTCGCACAGAAGCGTTGTTCGGAATGTGGGCCAATGTCTGTATGGTATGGCTGTCACTAAGATGTATAGTCTATATTGTGTGGCAGTCTGTAAGATGAAGAGGGAATAGTATAGCGGAGACTAGCACGCTGTTTGCTGTCATCTGTGTCTTCTGCTAACAGTACTTGATGCATTGGATTCTGTTGTTCCCATTCAGCACTCCTCCATCAATGCACCTGTTCAGAAGGAAATGACCTGCTATTAGCCAGCAGCCAAGTCCATACCCACTGTCAGAGACTCTGCAGCAGACAGAGACAACTCCCAAAGAGGAGATGTGAGATATGGCTGGTGTGCAGGTGTGCCTGGTAAAAAAGAAGAAAAGAATGGGGTTTGAGGTGTTGCTCACAAGAATGTATAATATAAAGAATGAAAAAAAGAGAAAGAGGGTGAAGGACATAACCTGCAATGTCACATTTTCTGAAAATGATCATTAATGTCTAAAAGCTAATAAGCAAATTCCAATATAATTATGTTAGAAATGCATTCATCCGGCTAAACAACAAAATATACATATAATGAAGTATATTTATATTCATCATTACTTTACTAATTTGTGTCACTCGGAATATAAAAACATATACATTAATGGGCAGTTTCCACTAGTTATATGCTTTTAACAAAGGCACTTATATTAACAGAAAGGGTGCTAGAAAAAAGACTCCTTTTTCTTCTTTTTCTTGCTGCTTATTGAAAAACAATATTTCTACATCAGTGTCTGTTAGCATGAAAAACGGCATGCTTGTAATGTGCTGGCTGGCAGAAATTACAAATGGAAATGGTTGGTTATTACTGCTAATGTACCTATGCAGCAAAGGTATTATCACAGTAGTGCAGATTTTTTTTTCTGTTCCATTAATGTTCTGGGCGAAGACTATTTTGTTGTTTGCACTGAATGCAGAGCACTAAGATAAACAGCTTGAAATGTTCCTACCTACATTTGCTTGTTCTCTCATCATTCCAATAAAAAATATGCTTGCTGGTATCATACAGATAAAAATGCTTATGAACTGTTTAACTCTAATTCTTTTGTGCTTGGTGTCTTTGTAACGGAACAATAGCATACAGAAATACCATTTTCCATCTTTTCATTTTGTATCAGTGTGTAAAAATGGCTGGAGACCCAATTTACCTTAAATTGGAAAAATTGGAAATATAATTTTTAGACCCTCCTGTGATAGTAATACAGAACATGCTGCCTGCCTAAGGATTCATGCTTAGATTTCTTGCAGATTTTCTTTCATGGGCTTCTAAATAATATACTATATCATTTTTCCTAATCATGCAATTTTCTTTGTGGATTGCAAATCAATCTGTCTGTCTGTCTGTCTGTCTGTCTATCTATCTATCTATCTCATATCTATCTCACAGCTATCTCATATCTACCTGTCTATCTATCTATCTATCTATCTATCTATCTATCTATCTATCTATCTATCTGTCTGTCTGTCTGTCTGTCTGTCTGTCTGTCTGTCTGTCTGTCTGTCTATCTATCTATCTATCCGTTGACCCCATGTTTTGTTTTTTTTATTATGTATTTTTTTAATAGAACTTTAATTTGTAAGTATTTGTGCTCCTTCAGAAATATTAGCATCAATAACATTCATGTCACGTCATTTCATGTCAAACTGGACCACATCACACTATTATTTTCACCAGTAATATAGGTTAAAGGCTGCAGCTGTTAAACTTAGTGACAGATCACAGGAAAAACACCAGGCAGTGTAAAAGAATAGAGTACATCTTTGAAATATAGGCCCGGATTCACAATACTGTACATGTTCCACATACGGTCTTAATTCCCCAACAGTAGCTACTATGCATGCGTAGTTACTATTTTATGTAATCTACATATCGTTTTGTTATGTAGATTGCGTATTTGCGGTCTTTAAAGACCTGCCTCGATCCACAGAGCACCGAAGTTAGTAAATATAGTCCACTCCTTTCCCTAATTCTTACCCTAACCCTCCCCTCTGACTACCCTAACCCTAACCCTCCCTCCCTTCCTGGCAGCCTGACCCTAACCCTCCATCTCCTGCAGCCTGACCCTAACCCTCCCTCCCCTGCAGCCTGACCCTAACCATCCCTTGGAGGAATATCTTCTTTTCCGAAGGAGAATGGGTGAAGTATGCCGAATGGCATACTCACCAATTCTGAAAAAATTATAAAATGGTAAGTATTCAAAAAAGGGACATCCGAAAAGGAACTTTCGGATGTCCCTTTTTCGCAATTCAGATTTTCATGCCAGAGAATACAACCAGAATAAATTGAGGGTAAATTGGGTCTATTTGGGTTAGTATAGTTTTCAATAAACAACTGGGCAGACTGGATGGGCCATGTGGCTCTTATCTGCCATCACTTTTTTATGTTTCTGTATTGTTATTATTTAAGAAAGAGCGGAAGTTAAAGAACTCTAAGGGAGAAGAAAATTATTTTTGTCTTGGATATTTTAAGTTTGAGAAAGTCATGTCATGCCTATTTGAGATGGCTGACTGACAACTGGAGACACAAGTAAAAAGGGAAGGTGAGACGCCAGTGGAAGCTGGAAGACGGAGTAATTGGTAATGAGAAAACCATGAGAGCACAGTGTCATAGAATTGGTTAGCAAATTAATTGGGTTATGGTTCAAACTATACTTTTACTTTGGGCCCATAAGTACTGCAAGCTCTAACAATGTAGAATAAAGTGCAAATTAAATCAATGTCATTTTCATTGTCATTAACAACAAATACTTCCTAGATCAAAAATGTAAAATCAAATTACGTTAAAAAAATTCTAGTGCTCAAAAATTTTATTAAACTTTTTATACATTCCATGACATAGATTCCAATTCCTTACTAGCCATTAGGGATCCTGTAGTTTTGATGATTGCAATATGTTACGAATCCCATTCACAGTAAGAATGTAAGGCGTATCATTAGCTACACAGCATGTAATTCCCCAACCGCATAGATTTGTAAAATAACTATAGCTAAGCCTTAAGCCTATAACTTCCTTGAAAATTAACTATTGTCCTTTGTAGTTGTTTAGGTCAAACAAATAATCAATAGTATATAATGTAGTTTTGTTGTGCTTCTTGACATAGCATAAACATGGAAAATTATATATATGAAAAATTTGATTTAAAATTCTGTTTGTTCAATAACACCCATTACCATTATCTGACAGATGATAAAAAAGAAGATATATCATCATACCTTTCATCATAACCAACCAACATATCTCTTGACTTAAAGATGCCATACGTATCCACAGCTGACACAAGTAAATTATATTGATGGTGATATTGCTATTATTATTAACGCTTATTTATATAGCACCACAAATTGTCCGCAGCTCTTTACAGAGTTTACAGAAGTTCCTGCCCCTATTGGAGCTACATACTAAGGTTCCTAACAAGTACATACACACAGACTAGGGTTAATCTTATTGAGTAAGCAGCCAATCTACCTACCAGTATGTTTTCAGAGGGAGGAAACCAGAGCACCCTTGGAAACCCAAGCAGACACAGGGAGAACATACACACTCCACACAGAGAAGGCCTAGTCCAGGAATCGAACTTATGATCTGAGCGCTGTGAGGGACAAGTGCTTTTCACTGAGCCACCATGATGCCCTATGGATACTGATACAGTGACCTCATACAACAATCGTATATTCTTTGATTGATGTGAAATTCCCAAGCACTGGGTAACTGTCTTACCTCTGAAGGGGGAATGAACATGGTAGGTACATTTTACAATAACATGAGTATAAAATCTCTAAATATGTCCCTGAAATCAGCTCAGACTGAAATAGTTTTATAGTGCTGGAGTCTTTTGGGTGTCATGATATCATCAGCTTCATGTGACTAAACCCTATATAAAATTCCACTGACTGCTTGGAGTTTTTGGCTTCACTGACGTCTGCTTCTTCATTCTAATCTTATCCAATGTATCCTGTTTGCTTTTGCATACCTGACCATGGGATTCATTACTTTTCACCCTTCTCTTGCATCTTGCTTTTAATTAGCAAATTGTATTCTGCCTGCTGTACCCAAGCCAAAGCACAGTTCAGAGGACCTGGTTCCAACGTCCCTGGAGTCAGGTGCACCTGGAAGCTGTTAATGTTTGAAAGCATTGCAAATCTTTTGTTACAGACATTAATATCTCCTGGGAGCATGGGAATAGATCATTCATCAGGGACTATAGTGCAGAATATAATTTTGCAAAGGGTAAGTCTGCAGACGTGTGTGTGTGGTGCTCTTAAACAGGGTTTTTTATTTTGTTAAATCTTGTGGTTTAAATTCTGGGAAACAATTAAATATTGGGAATGAATAAATTAGGAAACAAAGGCATTTGGAGTGTTTTTATTTCAAAAACTTGTTTTTTTTCTACATAACTTCTAACATACACGATCAGTTTCATACGTTAGGGTCGGCCATTCATTTCTGCATGCCTAATACCTGACATGCAGGCAGGGATTGGCATGCTAATAAAGAGCCAGATGGAGGCAGATCCATGCAGAGAAGTTAAAGTAAGTGTCCAGAACACGAGAGAGGGAGTGACAGGGTCGTGCATTCCCCTCTTCCGTGTGGACTTTCAGACCTGGAACCCATCCCTTATTTTTTTCTATATCTGTACTTACCATGATCTGTATCTGTTTGTAATGTGTGTGGGTTCTGTTTTGTCTATTCTTAATAAACATTGAGAATTCTGATCAGTTGTCTGTTTGAATTTTTGCAATGATATCCAGGTTATGTAATAATTAAACTGTGTTTTTACTGACATTTGTTTTGGTGCTGGAGGACCCCGGAGTCAGGACATGGTGGCACTTGTGTTTCCTCCTGTGCCAAGATTCCTTGGAAGCCCTTTTGGGTATCAGACTTTGCTGGCATCTGCAATGACAAAACAAAATATGAATCTAATTTTGAATATGTTTTTTAAACATATTATTACCCCACAATCCACAACCATAGTGCAAGTGTTATTAATGCCTCAATTTAAACTTAAAAATCATAACATTTTAATAGGCTGATTGACTATAGTGTGTACTATACTATTGTATTGTATGTGTCTCACAATTTTATAGTATAAACAATGAATATTTGTGGTTCACCCACACAGTTTTTTTTTTATCACATGCACTGTGTGGATAGTCCTAAGTAAGTGTATATGTTAAGGATTTTAAATCATGGGTCTGATGTTTAACAGGACTAATATAAGCCACAGTGTCAGGTTCTATAGGCTAAAGCATAATAGTACACAAGATCAAGACTTAGGGCCAGATTTACTAAGCAGCGGTTTTGTAAAAGTGGAGATGCTGCCCATAGCAACCAATCAGATTCTAGCTGACATTCTCTTGTATGTAATAGGAAAGTGAGAGCTAGAATCTGATTGGTTGCTATGGGCAACATCTCCACTTTCACAACCCTGCAGCTTAGTAAATCTGGCCCCTAATCTGGGCACACAGCACTAGTGTTTCACATGATGAATGAGTGTTATGAATGATATTGTGTAAATGTATACACTGCAATGATCATGCCTGATTGTTGCAAAGTACACACATTCGTTTGTTTGCATCTTTTAAACAGTTAAATTTTACCAAACAACATATGATGTCATTTCAAATGTGTGTATGTATCATACCTTCTTTCACACAATTATTATTCCTCTTCCTGCTTGAGGTCCCCCGTTACAGACTATCATATTCAAATTTTGGACGAAGCGGGTGATATGGGAGATAAAAATCTGCTGGTAAATTGAGTGCATGGTGTATAGAAGCATTGTGAGGCTTCAAATCATGAGTAATATTATTTAATGGTATTGTTAGAAAAACTGGTAGTTTTGAATAAAATATATGTTTGAAGCAATATAGGGTCTGATCCAGACTCCCGCACACTTTGCGTGCGTGCGGGAGTCTGTAATTACGCGAGACAGAGGGGAGTGCACGCCCCCTTTCACTTCCCTCTGTCGTGCGGGCTTTATGGCAGCTTACGCTGCCATAAGCCTGCATTAAGTCAGACGTGCGGATCAGTGGTCTGTACGACCAATGATCCGCTACAGTGTGGGAGCCCCAATTTAAATGCTTCCCCCTGCCCGCTTTAGCAAAGTTCCGTCTGATTGTTGCTATAGTATATACTATAGTAACCCTAGCGTAACATCTGAAGGGCGCATGCGTAAGTGTCCTGCCGTTATTAAATCTGAATCCGGTCCATAGTGAGGTAAATAATTAGTAAAAAGGGACACTGGAAAAAACATTAGCAAGGTCTTATATTACACTGTTAGTTAGAATTTTTATTATTTTATGCATACTACTTCAAATTGTGAATACTTTAAGTAAAACAATGTTATTGGAAGCTATATTGATCTTGTCAGTAAACTGTGTGTTTAATTGAGCTTTGAAATGAAAGTGGAACACTTAGTTCCCAACAAATCAATTGAATTGATTCCACTGTATGCAGATGCACACGGTTTCAAATATTTGAAGGTCTTATCAGTCAAGTAGACTAAAGTTGGAGCTTCACTCAACATGATTTTTTTCTAATAAAGACAATAAAGTTCTACTATTTTATATTGCACTGAAGAGTATTTTACTTACTTAAAAATTAACAAAATCATTGCCAATGGCCAGGTAGAAAGGATTTGTATTAAAATGGTAAGAAAATCAATTTATATTGCTTTTACCTACACCTCGCAAACAACGTCTTCAATTGCATCTCATTTAACTTGAATAAATATAGCCATATCACCTTACATTGAATATTTCAGTAAATGTGTGTCATTTGTAATAACTCAGCTCAATCTGAATATTTATTATTATTATTATTATTATTATTATTATCTGCTCTGCTAGAAAACATGCAGAGAATTAGATATTTTTAACTTTTATACACAGATCAGTACCCCATCCAGGCTCGTGTGCATGAATATTTTCATTTAACTTGTGCAGTTTCTCATATCATATACGTTGAATATGGCAAGAAATGACAAACAATTTACATTTACATTTTCTTTACATTTATGTTTGCTACCTAACTATTATAGCACTAATGTTCATGTCAATGCTATATTGCTATACCTGACATACATTTCCAATTGAAGAACAAAAATGGCCCTATCTCTTACGTACATTGAGCTGGACTTCCTATTTAAATCCTACAGTAAGGGCTTGGTTTAGCCTTTATGTACAATTATCTTGTCCACGCGTTTAGGGCCTCATTTGAGTAAAATCGCCGGAGATTGCAGTACTTTACCGATGATTTGAAAGTCTCCGGATTTACTAAAGCAAATTCTCCCCCAAATCGCCAGTGTTTAAATCGTTCTGGTGATTTTTTGCATGAGTGACATACAAATCTCTGGATTTACTAAGGGGGAGATTTAGTAAATCGACAGAGATTTGCTGTCAACTCTCCCGAGTTGGGGGTGAGTGTCAATTTCATAGAAATCAGCACTCACTTTGCTTTGTTAAACCTCCATCACCTGTGTAAAAAAAAGTATAAATGTGTTAAAAATGCTAAAAATGGCTGACGCCGCAAGCACTACACCCTTGGCATGCAGCTGCATATAGTACTATAAGGCAAAGAATGCCCATGTGTTGCAGGGCATGCTTTGCCTTATAGTACTCTAAGCGACAGCATGCCAAGGGTTAATGGCATGCTGCCGGCAGCATATTGTGTTCGTTACTGAGTAAATAAAATAATGGCATTGGGCACCTAATAAAACTAATATGTGTCCTCCATCCTTATTTATAAAATGAAATGTGTCCTCCGTCCCTATTTATCATAGTAGAAGTCCCCTCAGTTCCTAATTATAATAGCAGAAATCCTCTATTCCTATTAATAGTAGTAGATGTCCCCTCTGTCCCTAAGTAGTTTAGCAGATGTCCTTTCTGTCCTTAAGTAGATTAGCAGATGTCCTCTCTGTCCCTAAATAGATTAGTAGATTTATCATTTCGGGCACGGCATCCTCTGATGTCATGCCATGGCCGAGATTATAAATGAGTCCCCTGGCATGACATATGTCATTCGCCAGAGGAACACTGAAGGAAGAGGAGGACGTCGCAGGCCGAAGCCACTAGAAGTCTCACAGAAGCCGTCCAGCTGATCGTCGCCAGTTAACATAGAAGACTGCAGAACTGTGCGTAGCATAAATATTATAACTTTGGCGTTTAAAATGTGTTAAATGTAATTTATATGTTGCCTTTTTTTTTTAAAGTACTCATGCATTTTATTGTAGTTATATTAAACGGCCAATATGTTTAAACATGGCACATTATTAGGGACATCTAATGTTTCATGTTAAGTATTACGGGAACATCTGCTAAACTACTTAAGGACAGAGGGGACATCTGCTAATCTACTTAGGGACAGAGGGGACATCTACTAATCTATTTAGGGACAGAGGGAACATCTGCTAATCTATTTAGGGACAGAGGGGACATCTGATAATCTACTTAGGGACAGAGGGGACATCTGCCAATCTACTTAGGGGCAGAGGGGACATCTGCTAATCTAAGTGAGGGGGTATACGGGTGTATGCCATACCGTCACTTTTCCCCCTGATTTAATTGAAAAACAATAAATTCCCATTCACTTCCATTATTTCTAAATTTTTATACCACCACTTTTAAATGTCCATACCGCCACTTCTAAATTTCCACTTCGACCACTGCATATATATATATATATACACACATACACATACACACACACACATATATATATACATACAGTATACACACACACACACACACACACACACATATATATATATATATATATATATATATATACATATCCAAAATGGAGGTTGCTTCAAATCGGTTTATAAAGTAATATATATTGCAGGTGCTCAAAGCAAGGGAAATTTGAACATAAAACAAAACATGGCCTGGCACGATAGACAACACAGTTACTATAAT
>WWET01002537.1:103734-116297 GCA_011038615.1 Limnodynastes dumerilii
TATATATATATATATGGCCTCCAAATACTGTGTTGTGTATCTCATAAATGGAAGCTAGAATACAAACATAAATTATTAAGAATAATTCCAAATAGCTACCAGACGAATAAGAAATATGACCTCACAACCTCACAAGATACATTTTGCCAGCCCTTCCCTAATCACCTATAGGTTGCTCAACAATTTGAAGAGTTCAAGCTTTGCTAAAAACGGTTGGTATATTTTCTCCAATATATATAAATATCAGATATTATTGTTCAGGGTTTCCTTTCATTTTTATATAGGGCTATATATTCTGCAAGAAGGAGGGAAATAAAAACCAGAAGGATTTAAGTTATTGTGCAAGCCGAAAATATATTTTAGCACATGTGTCTCCTGTGTTCCTCTGTGACATCCCAAATGTGTTGGGCACACAGCCATCACAGAACACAATTCTCCCTGGAAGTGCATCCTTTCAATCTGGCTGCTTTCTGTTAATGAAATGTGAGTCGAGCGCTGCCTCTGGAGCTTTTAAAACACTCCTGAATGACAGCACAAATCCACACTAATTACATCACAATAACATTGGTAAGCATTTGCTGAATATTACATTTATATCAAGTCCAGGATTGTAAATTGATCTAAGGAACCAAAGAGATTATATATTTTTTTATATTATTATCTTGACACATGAGAGACAGCTTTTCATACAGTATATTTAAGGAGTTTGGCTTTGCATGTATACATAGAAATTTAGAATAATAGAAATGATTCTGCAGAATAAAATGTGTTTTATGTGTGCAGTTCTTTTTGCTGCAAAGAATTATGCACAGTAATTTAAATGATGTGCCTAATTTAATAAAAACTTTGGCCGGTAGATATATTTTTAGAAGTGACATTAAAAGCATGACCCAGATGTCTCCTCAAGGTGTAGCTCTGCAATTTTATGTACCGTGCAGAGTGAACTGCAAGTGCAACCTTCACCATGGGACCTGGCACTATGCTGGGGAAACTGTCACATAGCCCTAGGTCAGTCATCTCCAGGGCTGGATTTTCTAGGGGGATCACGTTTAAAAAAAATTATAGATAATAAAATATACATATAGATAGATAGATAGATAGATAGATAGATAGATAGATAGATAGATAGATAGATATCTGTAACTAATTATCTGACTTTTATTTTGAAGATAGAAGATCATGGTTAGTAACTGAGTAATGGATAGAGTGCCAGGTCATGTTTTGTTTTTTGTATATCTAGCTATATATATCTATATCATCTATATATATCTCTATCTATCTATCTATCTATCTATCTATCTATCTATCTATCTATCTATCTATATATGATAGGTAAAATTACAGGGGTCCATTTACCATCATTAGTGCATCGAGCACTAATGATAGCAGCCAGATTCGCAAGCCTGGCAGGACCGCGGGTAGTATTCACTAATACTTACCCCTTCGGTGAGGTCACGAGACTTTTGCCGGAGACGTTTGAAAATCAATGCGCATGCACAGTGACTAAATTTTCAAGTCTCAAAAGTTAAATACACTGGGCCTGATTCAGAGCTACGAAATTGCCCGATTTCGAGCGAGCGTACGACCGTTTTTTGCGTATTTTCGTACGAAAATTCGCACTGCGCATGCCCAGTACGACAGCTTCCTGTCGGCTGGACGACATGAGCGTATAGCGTTCGTATGGTGTGCGAATTTTTCGCTCGAGGGGCGTGCGTTCAGTACGACGGTCGGCTGGGCGCTCGTTTTACAACCGGGAGGCGGGGATAGCCATTTAAATTGTACAGTATGGGCGTGCTAAGCTAAGGCCATTTGCGTATTATGTGCGAAAATTCGTACGGCCGACGGTAGTACCCAGTGTAGGGTATAGCCGCCGTAAGCAGGTACTTTACTATGGGAGTGTTAGGGGCGTGCATGTTTTTTTCGCACGGTCGAACGTACGCATTCGCCCGCCGTGCGAATTTTCGTAGCTCTGGATCAGGCCCACTGTGCATGCGCCAAGACTTCATCTTTGGGACTTCAGAGAAATACGCCGCCCAGGTAAGTTGAACTCTCTTTACTTGTTTTAATTTTAATGTTAATGTTTATAATTCCTGCGGTCTCCCTATACATACCCCCCTTTTCTACTCCTAATAACAGCAAATCGTGTTGACCCATTCACACCAACACCTGAGCATGGTTATTCTCTGGTCCATAGCTTGGTGTGAAAGGGGTATTAGTGCAGCTCAAAATTAACATAAAGTTCTTTGTGGCTACGATTGGCACTAGCCTATTATATTAGTGGACCTATTAGAATGCGTCTTTACTAAATGACAAGTAAATTCTATTTATCCCTATATATGTGTATTTCATGCATCCATTGGTGATGGAGCACATTAAATCACATAACTGCACAGATCAACAGCAGAACCAGAAGCTTCTCTACAGATAAGCAAAAACTTATTTACAGCTGCTTACTCTTATGTTTCTTGTGGTACACATGTATTTTTAACTATTTTGAGATAATGCACTATGTCTGTGACAATCATTTTGTTATATGTGGACAATGAATACCGTGAGGTTGTAAAGAAAACCATCTACAGGCTAAATTTTGAAGAGCTTCTGGTAAGCATTTATTATATCATTGAATCACGGATACTCATATTTTTAGTAGATCACTCTTTCTAAAATTATTGGAGGATGCAGTCTGGTCACATTTTTCTAGAGAAAAAAATATACTCTCTTGCATCTAGATTGACCTGACACATTAATTTCAAGGATTTACAAGCTAATATCTCCCCAATGATACAACTCCACAATTCCACAATTCTTCTGTCCCCAACCTCTATAGGGAATCCAACAACGGTGGTGACAAACTTAGTTTGTGAAATGGAAAAGGAAAAATTGTGCAGGGCTGGCGAAACCCAGTAAGCGGGGGGTAGCCTGGTGAGGGGGCGTCAAGCCAGAGAGGCGCTTCCCTCCCGCCACAATCTCTTGCTGCCGCTGGTCCTGTTGGCAGAAAAAAGCTGGTGTTCTCCTTCTTCCATCCATACACCTCCCTGCTCCCTTCTCACTCGCTAAACGTCGGGCGTGACGTCATCACGCACATCGAGAGGAAAAAAAGGGAATGGTGTCCACATACAGAGAAATACTGGTATCCGGGATAGTACAAGTGGAGAAGGAGGAGTCTGCGATGCGTTTCGTCTCAAGATTTGGGAATTTATCAAGCAGTATCAAGTTGGTTTAAAGGGCTGTCTTTTATACCCTAACTCCAGATGAGGATTAATTAATTAGATACATAAATTATATAAAAACAAAGAAATTTCAATATATTAAAACTATATATCACTTGCTCATAGTTCTTAGTAATCAACAATTGAAACAAAATATATTCATTTTGATTTGTTTTATAAACAGAGAGAAACACCGATGTTACATTGGTAAGGACATAAGGCCTATAATATGCTCAGCAGACAATATGATATTTTTAACTAAGCATTATCTATCTATATACAATCTAAATAAAATAAGGGGAAACAGAGAGAGAGATATTTGTATCTATAACAGCATACATTTTATACAATTATTGTAATATACAAGAGGGATGGAAAAGGTTATGGTATTATTGGAAACTAAAATAGGACTTTACTAAAGTTATTCATACTAAGCAGGGCTCATTTGTGTACAAAACATTATTTAGCAAATATAAACTATAAAGAAGGTGAAAAAAGTGCGCTCAGGGGTTCATACAATAGTTCTAAAACAGTATAGTCAAATGAGTATATCAGACAAATTCTAATATCACATAACCTAACAAAGTCCCTTCAGGCATGCAGTTCATCAATCCAATTATCTGTTCAGATACGTTCTTTTCTTTGATCTTTAGCTTAAGGGATGAGTGCTTTCACTCTAGCGATTATCTCCAATAAAAGAAGAGAATACCAATAGTGTAATAAGTTCAAGTTCAGTGTTTCATCTCAAGAAGATTGTACTCACACTTTGTATCTGTTGCAGTTTCACGTATCTTAATAACAGGAAAAAACATAAAGAAGACCCTTGTGCAGCCCGTCACCTTGAGAAAGACTATTCATTGAAACGCGTAGGTTGTGGGTAGCGGCGTCCGGTGTCTGCCTGGAGGTATTTCGAGCTGGGGTGAGTGTTTAGCTGTAGCATGGTGCTCTTGGGCCCATTTGGTACCGTAGCAATCTAATATCATGTGCTAGCACTCCCCTAGGTTTGTTACATCTATCCAGCAAGGGCTGAAAAGATAGACATTTTTGATAGAAATTTTCCGGAGAAGTTACTTGGAAGAACTACTGATAAGTCTGGGAAATTTAAGTTCTGGAATTATAGTTTTAATGGATTTTATTGCATTTGTAAAGGAATAAAGATATATAAAAGATACTATAGGGGATGCTTCTGACTGGATAAAAGATTTATTATATGTTCTATTTCCAAGAGGAGGAAAAGGTGAGTGCTTCTCCTCTTCTGCTACATATCTACCTGAGTACAGACGGGCTGCACAAGGGTCTATGTACCCTCTCTTTAGGTTTTTTCCTGATCTCCATATATCGACCATCATCGAGTGAAAGTGCCCAGGATAAAGGAGACATAAAGGTGTGTGAAAAAATCTACAGGAGACTACTTCATCATATAAAGAAAATCTTTATTATATACTTGGTCTCAAGAGGAGAAAAGGGTGAGTGCATTTCTTTCCTCTCTTGTGGTTGCCTGGGTGCAGTTAGGCTGCGCGTGGATCCCCGTGTCCTTTTTCCTGTGTTTTCTCCTGAGCTCTGCTTGCTGGTGAGGAGGGCGAAAGTTGGAGAGAGGAGAGGAGGTGATCATCAACGGTTCCACAGGACATTTGGAAAAGTTATTAAGATACGTGAAACTGCAAGAGATACAAAGTGTGTGTACAATCTTCTTGAGATGAAACACTGAACTTGAACTTATTACACTATTGGTATTCTCTTCTTTTATTGGAGATAATCGCTGGAGTAAAAGCACTCATCCCTTAAGCTAAAGATCAAAGAAAAGAACGTATCTGAACAGATAATTGGATTGATGAACTGCATGCCTTAAAGGACTTTGTTAGGTTATGTTATATTAGAATTTGTCTGATATACTTCCTTTGACTATACTGTTTTAGAACTATTGTTTGAACCCCTGAGCGCACTTTTTTCACCTTCTTTATAGTTTATATGTAGGGACTTGGTTTCTCTGATTGGATTTGGAGTTTCCAAGCCCCTTTTAATAGAGGTAAAGTGAAAATACCTCTCATTGTGGACGGTGGCAGCTTAGTGGGAGGCGCAAGAGGTATCATCTTATTTACATTTTGATTTAGCAAATATAGTCTAGTCATATATAGTCTCTAGAACAGAAAATAGATATGCTGGAACCCAAACACGCGTAAGGCAAACGTAGCGTATATATAGCCGGAAAATTTATTTATATTAATATATATGGATATTAATACTATCCTTATATTTGTAATTTATACTACCCTAAATGAGATTAATTATGATGTTAGTAAATCTGGATATGTTATTATAGTCCAGATGGAGGAAAAAAATAGACTCACAAAATCACATAGTGAATAGTTATTAATATCCAATTTGCATATATAGTATGGAAAAACATATATTCATATAGGGTGATATATTTCTGAAGTAGTTGAAACTACTAAGTATTTTTTGAATAAGGCCAAACCGGGAAGGCTTAATATGTATACTTTTTAATTTAGCAGTCATATGTGTAATATTTTAAACAGGCATTTTTATATATATATATCATCCTAATAGGAAAAGCCTTCAAAGAGATCATGTAGCCATTCAACAAATTCTAAGGCTTCGTTTAGGCCATCAGGCGACAGTGTCTGTAATTTAAAGATCAATTCTGTCTCTTTAGTACAGAGTCTTTTGAAACGATCACCACCTCTCATGGTGTGTTCTACCCTTTCTACTCCGAATAATTGGAGGTTATTAATACAACATTTATCATTACCTATAAAATGTTTTGAAACACTGTGTTTGATGTATTTCTTTAGAATATTTTGCCTGTGTTCTCTGAATCTTTCCTTCAGTGTGCATGTGGTTCTTCCCACATATTGTAAGCCACACGCACACTGAAGAACATACACTACAAATGTAGATTCGCAGTTAATGAACTGTTCAATGCTGAAGCTGTTCCCATTAATTGTAGATATAATTTCTTTAGAGTTATTTTTTATATAGCCACATGTGAGACACGTGGTTCTATTACACTTATAACATCCTTTCGGTTTGGATGGTAGCCACATTTTAGTATTGTCTGGTTTTGTAATTAAACAGGGAAGATTACTAGGTGCCAGGATATCTTCGAGGGATTTATTCCTTTTAAATATAATCTTGGGTTTTTCAGGTAATATACTGCTTAAAATATTGTCGTATTTAAGCAGGTTATAGTTAGATTGGACTATTTTCTTTATTTTGTGTGATTTAGTGTTGTATTTGCTTATAAAAAGCATATAATTCTCAAATTCGTTAGGTACCTCTTTTGTTTTACATGACACTTTATTCAATTGTGTTTTGTTGATTTTACATTGGGTTTTCTTAATTTGTTTAGTATTGATTAAAGAAGCTCTATCCTGAATTCTAGCAAACTCTCTAGCTTCACTAATGAGGTGTAGGGGGTAACCTCGCTTTAGAAAATCATCTTGCATCAACTCTGCCTGTGAATCGTATTCATCGATGTTCGTACAATATCTGAGGAGGCGGCACATTTGGCTTTTCGGGATATTTGTTATCCATGGTTTATGGTGACTGCTCGTATAGTGTAAGTAATTGCTACAGTCAACTTTTTTACGGTAATTTTTGGTAATGATTTTATTTTCCTCCACAGAAATTGTAATATCCAGAAAATCTATGTGCTCAGCATGAAAAGAATGTGTAAAAGTAAGATTAAAAGTGTTAGAGTTTAGAAAGAAAACAAATTGTGTCACAGAATTAGAATCCCTATCCCAAATAATAAGCCGATTGTCTATGTAACGGCCATAGAACACCAGATTCGCACCAAAGGGACCATCCCAGATGTGTCTCTTTTCAAACTCTGCCATATATAAATTGGTGAAGCTGGGTGCGAATCTGGTGCCCATGGCCGTCCCATGACGTTGTAGATAAAAAGTGCCATCAAATAAAAAGAAATTATGTGTAAGAATGAAAAAAATAGATTGAGTGATAAGTTCACGTAGGTTCGCAGAGATCATACCATCAGAGCGAAGAAATTCATCTACTATTTGTGTTCCCAGCTCATAAGGGATGTTTGTGTATAGTGCTGAAACATCCAGCGTAAGGAACAGCTAGCTGGGCTTCCATACAATGGAGTCCAGATAATTGATCAGATGAATAGTGTCTCTGATGTATGACCTCTGTGACACCATGTGATACTGAAGGAAATGATCCACAAAAAATGAAAGATTAGATGTGAGGGAACCAACACCAGAAATAATAGGTCTCCCGGGGGGGTGAGTAGTGGATATGTGGATCTTGGGTAAGAGATAGAGAACCGGAGTGATGGGATGCTGAACACATATGAATCTGGATTCATCTTTAGTGATACCTTTTTCACAGGCAGAGTTGATCCACTGGTAGAGTTTTTGTTGAAAACTCTTGGATGGATGGGAGGATAATTTGGTGAAATATTTCTCTTCATTGAGTTGTTTAAAAGCTTCTGCTTTATAATCCTCTATGTCCATAATTGTAATTCCTCCCCCTTTGTCCGCTCTTTTGATGATAATTGAGGGGTCCTCTCTAAGCGTTTTTAGAGCTTTACGTTCTTGTGGGGTCAGATTACCTGGATTGTTGAAATGGATTTGTTTGGATGGTTTGCAGAGGTTTTTGAATTCTTCTAACGTTTTTTTGTAAAAAGTTTGTACACTGGCACTTTTTTGATTATTTGGAAAAAACTTTGACTTATTTTTAAAGATAGTTCTATCTACTTTATTCATGGTGGGTGTGTTAGTAATGTCCTGGGGTGGGTGGGTCAGATCAAAAATATTGTTCTGCTCCCACATTTCCTCCAGGACAGACAGACACATCTCGTCCGATATACCAAGTTTTTCATCTTCATTGAATTCTTCTTTTATATTATTAATGTTTTTTTCTTTGAAAAATCTTTTTCTGCAAACCATACGAACAAATAAATTCAACTCAGTAAATAATTCAAATAGGTTCGGAGCACAACTAGGGGAAAAATTTAAACCTTTATTAAGTAAACTCATTTCTGCTGGTGTCAATATTTTTTGGGATAAATTAAAGATGGCAGTGTTAGTGGTTAAGATAGGTCCAGTAGAGTTATTTTGCTTTCTAGAGCCACCTCTTCTTCCTCTAGTTCTCGTTGTCTTTTTGGTGTTGTGAGTGTTAATAGTGTTAATAGTTCGTAACGATTCTGAAGGGGAAGAAAAGTGGGGTGATTCATTTCTAAAAAAGGAATAGAGGGAATAGAGGTTTTGGGTCTAGTACCTAGTCTAGAAGTAACAATGGTATCTTGTATATTGTGACTTAGTGTTTTTGGGTGATTAATATGAGTGTTAGTTTGATTCGGTGTAGAGTGAATTGGATCAGAAATATTAATTGAGGGAGTGTCAGATTTGGTAAGAGTGGGTTTGATTCCTTTGGCATTGATTAAAGTTTTAGATTCGTGATTCGGTTTGAACTGATGTAAAGTAGACGAGTGGGGGTATTTCGTAGTAGTGGGTTTGGAATTAGGGTCTTGTTTATTATACCAATTGGGTTTATTATGATGGGGTTTATTTTGATTATTTTTATAATTATTTTTAATCTTGTTAAGATAGTTTTTATTGTAACTCCTTACTTGATCATTTTTGTAATCATAAGCATCTCTATGAAATTTATCTACTTTGGTGTCTCTGTTGTTTTCAAATTTGGTGACATATATATTCAATAATTCATCTTTTTGTTTAAACTCTTTTGCATCTTTATAGGAGCCTAAGTTATGTCTGATTTTCTCAATATCCTCAGTAATAGTTTGTAACTTATCTTCTCTATATCTAATTAGGAGCCTCATAAAGGCTGCTGAACAAGAGTCTAAGGTTTTGTTCCACTCTTTTAATAAACTGGGATGATCATTGTTGGCTAGTTCTTTAAAGATTCTTAGTCCCCTAGAAACTATATTATTATCCAAAGATTTATTTAAAAATACAATATCCCACCATTGTATAATTTCACTTTTCAAAAGTGAATCTAACTTTAGAAAATCTGTATGTATAGATTTAGGTTGTATGGTTGGATTTTTTTCTGGCTTAGTTTGTGATAAGGAAAGGAATTGATCTCTCATTTGTTTCCTATTTCTCAAAAATGTAAGTTCTGCCATTTGAAAAACTGCAGATGCTCAAATCTGAAATACACCTAAAAAAGCACACTTAAAAACAAAATATACAGATGAGCGCTAGTTAATCTAAGGCAGATAGGATGTTGAAATAATAATATTATTAGAAACCACAATTGTTATATACACAAAGAAGAAGGGGACAATCGCAGGTGAATGGTTGGTGTGACCACAAAAAAAGAACTGAAAATATGTAACTATACCGCGCTTAAGTCCTCTATCATCTGAGGTATATATATATATGTATAGTGGAGACTAGGACACTATTATATAGTGGTGACTATGATTTGCTTTGTTTTATTGTGGTTACAATTGTGTTGTATAATGACGCTTACTATAATCTAGGATGGTCACTGGTGTCAATTTCAAATTGTTAAACAGAAGGGCGCAAAATTAAAGTTTGCAGGGGGGCGCCAAACACCCTAGCACTGACCCTGAATTGTGTGTAATACTATAAGCTCAATTGAAAGGAGTTTTTGATTAAATGAATGTGCTTCCCAAATTGAACAAATGATAATGCATTTATGTCTATGTAGCATGTTAATACTTAATAGTCTGCTGATCTGGATAACCATAGAAAGATTATCTAAGGTACACTAATATGTTTAGGGTCAAGTCATGTAGGCAAAATTAATTGGTAACTCCCTGGTTGGGAACTTTGGACCAGATTCATTGACTGAATATAAGAGAGGAAAGTCACTACTGGGCAAAACCATGTCTATTTCAGGGAGAGTCAAGTTAATTGTATTCCATAGTTGCCTACTTTTGAAAAATATAAAAGAAAAAAGACCTTTTGGCGCTATAAATGAAGATCAGCAGCTGTTTATGGGAGATTTTGCCTTTCTCCCTAGCAAGGAACAAAGTAGGAGATATGTAAACAGCGCTAGCTTGCACACTAGCGCTGTTTACTTTTGAAAAATCATTTCAGGGAGAAAAGTAAAAAGCAAAGGGGTGGTCCCTGTGTTGCCAGGGGGTGGTCCCTGCGTAGCCAGTGATTGTGTATGGATATACTGCAAAGTAATCACTTACACATTTGAAAAGTCAAATATTTCTAGTTGGTGGGAGTTTAAATAATGTAATAAATATCTACAACAGCCTTTGTATGTATTAGAGTGATTTTATGTATTCTCCACACCTTCCTCCTACTCCCTTGTATTCTACAAACCTCCGCCTACTCCCCATGCATTCTCCAGACTTCCCCTGTATTCTCCAGACTTCCCCATAAGCCCCTGTGTATTCTCCAGACTTCCCCATACGCCCATGTATTCTCCAGACTTCCCCATACCCTCTGTGTATTCTCCAGAATTCCCTATACTCCCCTATATTCTCCAGATTTCCCCATACTCCCCTGTGTATTCTCCAGACTTCCCATACTCCCCTGTGTATTCTCCAGACTTCCCCATACTCCCCTGTATTCTCCAGACTTCCCCATAATGTCAGCCTCCATATCTGCCCCTTAATGCCAGTCTCTATGCCAGCCCATTTATTTATTTTCTCACTTACCTTTGATGTCTCCTGCCTTCCTCTGCGACGCTCATGTCCGGCTCTCCCTCTACCCGGCGTCTGCTATGCGGTCACGTGATCGCTGGTAATACATGGCTCCTATGGGAGCCCTGTAGGACCAAATCTTTTCTCTAGACTTCCCCACATTCCCCTGTGTTTTCTCCAGACTTCCCCATACTCCCCTGTATTCTCCAGACTTCCCCATATTCCTCTGTATTCTCCAGACTTCCCCATACTCCCCTGTATATTCTCCAGACTTCCACATACTCCCCTGTATTCTCCAGACTTCCCCATAATGTCAGCCTCCATATCTGCCCCTTAATGCCAGTCTCTATGCCAGCCCATTTATTTATTTTCTCACTTACCTTTGGTGTCTCCTGCCTTCCTCTGCGACGCTCCTATCTGGCTCTCCCTCTCCCCGGCGTCTGCTGTGCCTTGTAGGACCAAATCTCTTTACTTGAATGGCAGTGACCGTATAACTTAGGGTCACTGCCATTCAGTAACAGGTTTGGTCCTACAGGGTTCCCATATTACCTGTACCACGCTTTGTAAAAAGCCACTGCCGCATATAATGCCGCAGTGGCTTTTAAAAAAAAAAAAACTTTGTCTTGAGAGTCTAATCTCTTGGGACAGTTGGGAGGAATCGCTCAGCTGAGCTTGCCTCTGGGAGAAAAGGGTGCTCTCCCGGGAGTCCGGGAGAGTCGGCAACCATGTTGTATTCTTTGCATGCAGGGATATATCTTTGAATTGCTTACTGCACACAGATACTGACCAGCTTTACTTTTACACTGACCTGGCCTAGGAAACTTCACCTCTCAACTCTATTACTGTTTGCAATCGATTAAATTTGACTCCCCTGAAATGAACATGATTTTGCCCACAATCTCTGAATTAGGTCCTATATTATGTAGCTCAAAATGCCTTAGATGCATCCCCAGAATGCAGAAATCATCAGAGGGGAATTTACATTAATATCATCCACAAATTGGTAAAAGATCAAAACCAGATTAATGGGGGTGGTGATGCTTGGAAACCCTCCAGGCAGAGCAGCAGGAAGGAAGGATGTGAATACTTTTTAATAGTTGTAGGTATCAATTTTCACAGGCTTTTTAATAATTGTATGTGTGTCTGAGCTAAGGGGTGACAGGACACTGAAATTTTTATACTTTATAAATCATCAACAAAACTCTCTGAACCTCTCTACCTGCAAATACCTTTGGATTTTCCTTCAGGTAGCACCGCAGCCAGCAGCTTAGGTAGCAGACTTAGGGATAGATAGATAGATAGATAGATAGATAGATAGATAGATAGATAGATAGATAGATAGAAAACCTTATGTATATTGATGGTTATGTTGTTAATGGTTATACATTATGATTAGAGTACAATACTTTTGTTATTAAAAATCATTTTAGAAGTAAACCTTATCTGTGTGGAGTTTGTATGTTGTCAACGTGTCTGCGTGGCTTACCTTTCGGGTGCTCTGGTTTTCTCCCACACTCCAATAAAACTTGCTAGTAGGTTAATTGGCTGCTGAATAAATATAAACCCTACTGTGTGTATGTATGTGTTAGGGATCTTAGTATGTATCTCCAGTGGTGCAGGAACTGATCTGAATGTGAAATATTCTCTATAAAGCCCTGTGTAATCTCATGGTGCTATATAAAAACCTGGTAATAAATAAATAAATAATAAAATTA
>WWET01002537.1:127134-144634 GCA_011038615.1 Limnodynastes dumerilii
CATAATGAATGAAATAATGCATTATTACTATGTAAGTTCAGTAACATCATAACAACATAATGAATGAAATAATGCATTATCACTATGTAAGCTCAGTAACAAAATATCAACATAATGAATGAAATAATGCATTATCACTATGTAAGCTCAGTAACAACATAACAACATAATGAATGAAATAATACATTAGCACTATGTAAGCTCAGTAACAACATATCAACATAATGAATGAAAAAATGCATTATTTCTATGTAAGCTCAGTAACAAAATATCAACATAATGAATGAAATAATGCATTATTACTATGTAAGTTCAGTAACATCATAACAACATAATGAATGAAATAATGCATTATCACTATGTAAGCTCAGTAACAACATAACAACATAATGAATTAAATAATACATTAGCACTATGTAAGCTCAGTAACAACATAACAACATAATGAATGAAATAATGCATTATCACTATGTAAGCTCAGTAACAACATAACAACATAATGAATTAAATAATACATTAGCACTATGTAAGCTCAGTAACAACATAACAACATAATGAATGAAATAATGCATTATCACTATGTAAGCTCAGTAACAACATAACAACATAATGAATTAAATAATACATTAGCACTATGTAAGCTCAGTAACAACATAACAACATAATGAATGAAATAATGCATTATCACTATGTAAGCTCAGTAACAACATAACAACATAATGAATTAAATAATACATTAGCACTATGTAAGCTCAGTAACAACATAACAACATAATGAATGAAATAATGCATTATCACTATGTAAGCTCAGTAACAACATAACAACATAATGAATTAAATAATACATTAGCACTATGTAAGCTCAGTAACAACATAACAACATAATGAATGAAAAAATGCATTATTTCTATGTAAGCTCAGTAACAACATAACACCATAATGAATGAAATAATGCATTATTACTATGTAAGCTCAGTAACAACATAACAACATAATGAATGAAATAATGCATTATTACTATGTAAGCTCAGTAACAACATAACAACATAATGAATGAAATAATGCATTATCACTATGTAAGCTCAGTAACAAAATATCAACATAATGAATGAAAAAATGCATTATTTCTATGTAAGCTCAGTAACAACATAACACCATAATGAATGAAATAATGCATTATTACTATGTAAGTTCAGTAATATATAACAACATAATGAATAAAAAAATGAATTATTACTATATAGGACCAGATCCAGACCCCCGCACGCTTTCCATACGTGCAGGGGTTTGGCAGTTCGAACAAGAGAGGGGGGTGAACGCAGTTACACAGTTACACTTCCATAAGCCTGCCTTAAGTAAAATGTGAGGATCAGTGGTCCGTGCGATCTCTGATTCGCTCATGAATGTCAAAATCCACTCCCACCGTACAATTTAAATGCTTCCCCCTGTCCACCATGGCAGCCAAAGAGGAATCACAGCCCCCTTGTACGCAAGATCTATTGTATGGAACTTAGACCAATATCATAGAAGTTACATGCGTAAAATGCATGTAACATCTGGAGGGCGCATGCGTGCATAAGGGGAGTGCCATAGTTATTATTCTTCATTCCCGCGTTTAGTTGTGACTATGGGCTGGATCCAGACCTTGTTAAGTGAATGAACTTAGTTACTCCAGGGCTAAACCATGTTGAATTCAGGGGGAGCCAATTTAATTGTATACTTTGCATGCAGGGATATATCTTTAAATTGCTTACTGCGCACAGATACTGACCAGCTTTACTATGACACTGTTATTTAGACTTGGGATAGGAAACATCACCTCAACACTAATACTGTTTGCAGCAGATGAAATATGACTCCCCTGAAATGAACATGGTTTAGCCCAGGAGTAACTAAGTTCATGCACTTAACAAGGTCTGGATCCAGCCCTATGAGATTATTCAATAACCGATATGTAATGCACCAAATATTTCTCTAGGAAATTTTTGCTACGCACCTAAATAGTGATCATAAATCATAAATCATAAATCATTGGCATAATTTGATACTTGTTGAGACAGTTACTATAGTTAAGAAATTAGAGAAATGAAATGAAAAGAACATATGTATCAAAACAAGAAGTCCAAACAAGATTAGCAATTTATTCATTGGGACATTATTCCATTGATCATCTGGCAGGGCAGTTGCTATTACATTGTAAACATAAGATGTATAAACCACTGAGCACAGCAAGCTAATCATTTTACAAAAAACAGACATTGGACACGTAAGAAAGCTCTAAGGACCTGATCCACACCCCCGCACAATTTCCTTACATGTCGGAATGAATTCCCGTCACTCTCATCTCTCGTGCAGAGCTTGTGTGACTTGCGCTGCCATGTGGCAGTCTTAAGTCACACAAGCGGATCAATGTATGTTCGACCACTAATCCGCTCATAACTACCTAATCCTATCCGTACTGTACAATTTAAATGCTTCCCCCTGCCCACCTTGGCGGGCATAGGGGAAGCACAACCCCTTTCCTCACAATTCCTATCGTATGGAACTAAGGTCCGCACAATAGATGTTACATGCACAAATCGCATTTTCCTTCGCCTCAAAATACCCCACTTTCTCACTATGCATGTGTAAGTGTAGTGATATCTGCAGGTCTGTATACAGTCCTAAATACTCATCATTTTATTTTTTATTGTGCAAACCTGTATAAAAGTATTTACCTGTAAATCATAAACAAATTAAATTCTGTAAAAAACAAATAACTGATATGGGTCTTTCACGAACAAGACTTCAGAAAAGCACTTACTTTGTATTCCATGGTTTGTGTATCTGATATACAATTGTGCTCTTATTATATGACTGCCTTTACATACAATAAAAATACAATAATATTTAAAACATTTTTGGTGTAAAGTTACATACCAGACATATCTAATACAAATCAAAAATCCTATGGGCTTCCGGATCATTCCATTTCTGTTGGAAGGCTAGCAACTGCAATGTAAATTAGCTCTTTTTAAAAATCTGCTTGATTTTTAGATCTTTCCCCAAATTCATTAACTTTAAATTATGCCTCACATTTCCAAGCTTGTAGAGAGATAATTAGTGTCTGGATGTATTAACTGGCTAGATGCAGAAATTTATTTTGATGGGAGGAATGTGGCTAAAATATCAGGCTATAACAAATATTTTCTGATGTTTTCTGCATATTATTTAACAGCGTCTGACCCTTTGATTGAAAGTCAAAGTTTGTCAATTGATTTTTAAATATAAAAAAGTGATGTCATTTATGAAAATATTAGTTTACTCACAGTCTGAACTTTTTTTAAAACAGTCACACTGTGCTTACCTAGCTTTTATTCTGTCCTATAGTGTTTTGTTCTACTTTTAATTATAATTGACGCTTATATATAAAGCTGGAGACATGATGGGGGATACTAGGGGGTTAATGACCTGATGAGGGATACTGGTACTGAGGGGCTGGTGACATGAGGGGGGATACTGAGGAGGGGCTGGGGACATGATGGGGGATACTCTGGGGGCTGGTGACATGATGGTGGATGGGGAGCTGGAAACATGATGTGGGGTACTAGGGGAGAGGGGATGGAGACATGGTGTGGAATACTGGGCATCTGGATACATGATGATCGATACTGGGGGAGCTGAGGACATGATGTGGATACTGGGGGCCTGGAGACATGATGGTGAATACTGAGCGGTTGGAACTGGTGAAATGATGGGGATGCTGGAGGACTTGAATGCATTATAGGGATGCTTGGGGGCTGGAACACCTTATGGGGATGCTGAGGGGGCTAGAGACACATTCCGGTGATGCTGAGGGTCTGGAGACACATTATGCGGATACTGGGACATTTGAGACATGATGGGGGATACTGGGGGGCTGGAGACATAATGGGGGGTACTGGGGGAGGCTGGAGACATGATGGGGGATATTGGGGGACTGGAGACATAATGGGGATACTGGGGAGGCTAGAGAGATATGATGGGGATACTGGGGGGTTGGAGACATGATGGGGGATACTGGGAGGCTGGAGATACATGATGAGGGATACAGAGGGGTTGGAGACATGATGGGGGATACTGGGGGGCTGGAGAGACCTGATGGGGAATAACTTGGGGAATGAAGACATGATGGAGAATACTGGGGGGCTAGAGACACATGATGGTGATACTGGGGGACTGGAGAGACATGATGGGGAATACTGGAAGATGGGGAGACATGATAGGGAATACTGGGATCCTGGAGATACATAAATAAAAAAAAACATAAGATATATAGTCTGTATTGTGTGGCAGTTTTTAAGATGAAGTGGGAATTGTATAGTGGAGACTAGAACACTGTCTTTATTATATAGTGGTGACTATGATTTACTCTCTTTTATTGTGGCTACAAGATTTTGTTTATGACGCTTACTATAATCTAGGGGGGCATCGAACACCCTAGCACCAGCCCTGTCCCTAACACTCACATACTCAAACTATGGTTAATATACTGTAGTTTGCAGCCAGTTAACCTACCAGCATGTGAGGAAACCAGAGCACACAGAGGAAACCCACACGGGAGACACGAGGAGAACATACAAACTCCACATAGATAAGCCCTCCCACATGACCCCAGCGCTGTGAGGCACAAGTGCTACTCACTGAGTCACCATGTTGCACCATGCTTGTTAGTCTATGGTGTTTAGTTTTCCTTTCCCATATGAAAAAGTTAGCTCCTGAATGGTGAAGGGGGCAACTTGTAAGGCAAAGCAGAGAAAAAGTTCAAGCAGACAGTATGCTTTAATTTGACTAAATTATCATTATTTATATAAATGGAAAAAAAACCACACCTAATATCCTGTTGCAAATACAAATTGGATTATGTACTATACTTCTTTTTTCTTGCTTGGGCTATGGCTAAATTGGATGATAAATACATTATTGCATTTTTTTTCCTGTCTTCATTTTGGGTTCATTAAAAAAAATCTATTTTGATATCAGTAGCTCTTTCAGAGATAGTATCGCAACTATCAACTGCTGTTGACATGCATAACCCAATATGATAAAAAAAATAATGGCATATTGTTTTGTGGTGTTACAACCATCAAAGTTTATCTCACAATGGTCAAGTGATCATAGATGAATAACTTAAATGAATATTGTGGCAGCATGAATGTTGTTCCTCCAGCAATACAGTGTTTTAGGCCTTGTGCTTATAGGCACACCTTTTATGCATTTTGCTAGTATGTCAAACACATGTAGACACGTATGACAATATAAATTTTTGTTCTTACACACATTGGCCCAGATCCTGGGCTACGGCTGACAGGGGAATTGTGCACGCTGCGTGTGTAATTCCCCTGTCAGCTATGATGTGCGCATGCGCACATCATAGCTATGCGAGTGTACCGGCTGCCAGTACAAAAAAGCAGCCGACCAGCAGGTTAAGTTTGTCGCATCTCTGCCATATAGTCGGAGATAGGCATTTAAATAAGGGGACGGGGCGGGGGAAGCCCCATTATGACAAGGTCTGTGGCCATAAGGCCGCAGACCAAATCGTAAATTTTAAGGTAGTGTCCAGATTTTACTACCTTGAGCTGGGAGTGCAGGGGTGTGCACTCCCCACTACGCTACCATACTTAATGACCTTGCATGTCTGTAAGACGTGCCTAGCAGTATCTAGCCCATTTACTCTAACTAGCAGTTGCTGCTGTAATAATGTTTGTGCTTCTATTTGTAACTGATACATATGCACATCTATGGAACTTAATTCCCCAAATATTCTTCAAATCTTGGAAAAATACCAGTTGTATTTGACTAAATTGTCAAACACAATTGGCATAAAGTGAACAATGGTAGAGATCAGGGATGGGCTGACAAATTTTAGCTAGGAAGCAGCGCAGCCTATTACAAATATTTTAAAGACAAACAATTATGATAATCCATAATGATACCTGCAGTTGTCACCCTGCTCTAAGGATAGCTAGTCTCTGCCAGTGATAGTATAATGTGAAAGACTGCTATCATACCTACATTTACACACACAACCACATATTGGAGAATATGGCTTATTGTTTTAGATATCACCCACGTTAATTGCTGCACATTTAAGAACTACCACATAAAAAAACCTCACTTAATGTGTTATTTTTGTCAAACAGCCCCAATAGTCATTCTCCCTATTTAATCTATGTCTTTCTGTATTATATATATCATCTAAATTTACAGACCAACAAACATCTTTGAATGCACAAATTACAACTCTGTTGATGCAATTGATAGTTATGCACTGTACCAGACTGACATCTAATTAACCGTCTTGGACATAACATGAGATATTAACGTTGCAGCAATCAAAATCCTGCAAAAATTCCTATATAAGCTTAAATGAGTAAGTTATGCATAATTAAATGTATTGATCTGACCAGCAAAAATCTACAGACCACATTATTAATTGGTTGGTTTAATTCGTATTTATTTAAAGTGGTACTGATCTGTTTCAATAAACTCTCATTTGCCATTCAAATTTATATATGTTAATTTATAATTTTTTGTTCCCAGAACTATATAAAAACAGCATTGACAACAGATTGGCAAAGTTTGCTATTCACAGCTATGGTCAACTTTATCAGAATTGGTATTTAAAATCCTTTGAACAGTTTAGGGGGCATTTGATGGGACAAATACTGCTGTTTTGTAGATTTCTACAACTATAACATGCCTGCATGCAATTTTAAGGACTCCTCCCTGTATCTTTTCCTGCTTGAAGACTTTTTGTCTGATGTTGGGTCTAGTAGGTTTATTTCTACGATCTTTGCTAAACTTAATGCACATATATCTCCAGATGCCCTCACCTTCCCTCAGGGAAAAATGGGTGGGTATTATGAGACCTCTGCATGATGAGAATTGGTCACAAATGCTCAAAGACTCAAAATCACTACAGCTTCCGCTCCAACAAATTCAGCTTGTTAATCTGCATAGAGTGAACCACATTCCATTGGAGCTTCACAATATGATGCTGAGGTTCAGCTCATACTTCCCCAGTTGTGGTAAGGAAACTGTTCATTCTGCACCAACAATGCAGCCAAAGGTTTATTTATTTTGGATCTCTTTAGCAGACACTGCTAGTCAGCCATCCCTGCATCTTGTTACTCAGAAATGCATAGATGACTGGTAGATGCTTGTTTTCTGATATTTTTCTACAGATTGTTTGTTGGTTTTCCTCTTGCCGCAAAGTACCTTGTCTTGGTGGTACTCCTCTTGCCACAAAGTACCTTGTCTTGGTATTGACTTCATATTTTGCTTGGTATGCACATTCATTCATGTTGTGTTTGCATAAGTAAACACTGCATTGTGGGTGTTGGTACTTTGCTATATGGTTTTGTTTTCTTTATGTTATTTATGGTTTCTATCTGGTTTCAGTATAAAATCAATTAAGTACACTGAATAAAAAAAAAACCAATTGATTACTTGATGCTTGCCTAGTATCTGATGCAGAGCTTGACTGGGTGAGGCTGACATAAGAGGAGGCTAAGCAAAGAGTAATATAATATTACATGACCATTTTTGTGCAAGTCAATATGAGTCGGCCCAGAATGAACATTGCTCCCAACAATTATAATGCCAATACTCTGCCCAGCTCCACGCAGAAATGCCCATGTTTGTTTAAAACCTCCATCCATTTTTTCACAAACTCCACCCATTTGGAGGTTGCAAATTGAGACAATCCCACATAAAGAGGGACAGTTAATAGGTATGGGTGACAAAAGTAGAGTTTTTTCCTCCAGAGGTTTCCATGATGATCACACTTCTATATCTATTTTGTATGCCTCTATTGTATACTTATTGTTTGGGGTGTTGGGAATGAAGGTATGGGCATTATTTATGGTACGTTCTAACCTTGGTTCCTTTACTTCCAGCTTCACTAATATGCAATGACATTTACACACATATATATGGTACAGTTCCTTCGGGATTATTGTGTCAGCCTCTCAGTTGGCAACACAGATGTAAAATCTTAAACTAACCTTTGAGATTTCATTATTAATTTCTTGTCTCTGCTATAAAAGGTTAAAAATAATATTAATAAGTATTTTGTTTGATCTCTCAATAGGCATAATACTTGTTAAATTGCATTAAAAGCTGTTATTATGCTTTCTTATATTATAATTAGCTTCAAGTGCATGTAAATATGTTTGTTTCTTTATATCATCTCCTCATGTTGGTATAAATTTGTTTTCAGGGGATTAATCTTGTGTGTTAAAATAAAAAAAAATATCATAAATCTATGAATTCTTTTTCAGACGTTATTTTTCTATCCTTTTCATACAACTGCTGATTGCCACATCTATTTTCTTCTTTGCATGATTTGTAGCCCTCAGGGCCTTCTTCCAATTACTTCCAAACTGCATGACTATAGTATTTTAATAATAATGACATTTTCACAGATTTTTTTGCAGCTCAAAATAATGGAACCTTAAAATCTGAACTTATGTGTCTACTGATAATATTGAAGCACCTACATTAGCCAGAACACATTACCATCACTATCCATCACTTGTCTAAAATGCATTTCAAATTTTTTAAATTTTGCGAGCTGGGCAACTGATAACTGGATATAGAATACATTATGCTACTAAATGAAGGTTTTCAAAACTCATAAAAAAACATTGCTAAATATTTATTGTCTCTTTACAATTTGTTTAAAACAGTTCTGTATGCTTAAGAAGCCTTTCACTGAACACTCACACAAAGGTAGTAGATATAAAGACACACAACCGTTGTATATGTTTATACTGTAACTTATATAGGCTACTGCAGGGCTGCAACTAGTCATGTTAAGTGCCCTGGACAAGAAACAACAAAAGTAGCATAGTATTATAGTAGTATATTGTTAAATCTAAAATAATATATTTTGTATTTGCGATGACAGCGATTTTTTTTATTACTTTGTATAGTGGTCAGCGTATCCAGAGTTAAGTCTTAAGACTTAATCTCGAGACTAGGGAGGGATATTATACAGCCCGGCAGGGTGAAGTGCAGACAGTGAGGTCGCTGGTTCTTCCTAGGGAAAGTTTATTTTTCTATTAGACTAGTAGATTGTGGGTTCAGTGGTCATCATGTGCCGCATATGCTGTGATCAACGAATTGCCACACAATACCGCAAGTAGTATTATGATTATATTGTATATATGCTGAATAGGGTATTCAATGCACACTATGGGCCAGATTTACTAAGCTGAGGATTTGGAAAAGTGGAGATGTTGCCCATAGCAACCAATCAGATTCTAGCTGACATTCTCTAGTATGTAATAGGAAAGTGAAAGCTAGAATCTGATTAGTTGCTATTGGCAATATCTCCTTTTCCAAACCCGCAGCTTAGTAAATCTTGCCCTATGTCTGTTATGTTTTATGTGAATAATATGAAAATTCACTTATACCCCTTTCACACTAAGCTATGGACCCGGGAATAACTCGGGTGTCGTTGTGAATGGGTCAACCCAGGTCTGTTGCCTTGAGTCCGTGACCCTGGTCGATATCAGGGTTGTTCTCAGGATGGCCTAATCCGTGCTGCAGTATGAAAGGGAGAACCTCGGTTATCCAACCCAGGTTCCATTAAAAATATGTAAATTGGGGGATGGGGATGACTGTCTGCCTCTGCAGCACAGGGACATGTGAAAGGCTACAACCTGGGATTGTAGCTGCGGTTTGAACAGCTGTAACGTGGCTATAAGATGTGTTCATTATCCCAGGTGCGACCCGGGATTTGGGTATGAAAAGGGCATTAGTCAAGTGTCATGTATTGCTTTTCATTAAAGTGATATTTTAAACTGGTTACTAGGTGGTTTTATCGGTTACATTTGAAGATTGATTGATATATATGTAGGGAACAGTGCACCCAATAAGGTTGTCTGTTTCTTGGATACCTAGCTTTCCACCTTTTTGTTTTATATATATAGCTGTGTAGCATTCCGCTCGCAAAATGTGTGATCCGCTGATCCTGCGTTCTGTGTGGAATATCTTGTACTGCGCAAGCGCAAATGAAAGCTGAGAGGGGATTTATGTACTTGACATATGTAAATCGCTTATTGTTACGAAGTCTGAATCCGGCTCTATTTCTCTTATAATCCTTTAAAATATGTATATATATATATATATTTATATTGACCAAAAAACTGTCACTCCTCATAATAAAGACCAGAAAAATACTTGCCCTGGTGCTGTATCAAATAGTCAATGTACAATCCAAAAATAGAAAGCACTCAAGGGACTTGGAAAAGGTGAAAGAAATAAAGTTCATTTATTGTTCCATAACTCTAACTTTAGAGTCATGTTCGTTAAAGAGGCCAATGTTTCAATCCAGTTACACCTGGATTTTCCTCAGGGCTGACAGACAACAGTGCAGATAGATAGAACGTTCTATCTATCTGCACTGTTGTGAGTTCTTAGCTCATATGATAAGGTGTAAAATGAGATTTTACACCTTATCATGCATGCAAATGAGAACAGATTAAAGCCACGCCCCTTCATGGGACAAGTCACATCCCCAGATGTACCGATTTTCTATAAAAAAAAATGTTGGAGGTATGTCAAAGGTCTTACACAAGTTTCTTGCTGAAGCCCCCTGACAAGCTCATTGGTGCATGCAGGCGTTCTGTATGTTAGAAGTTTCCGATGAAGGGGTTGGCCCTTCACTTCTGCATGCCCAATAGTCTAAGCTGGGGGTTGGGAACAGCAGTTCGGAACGTATCCGCGTCCAGACAGATGTAGATCCATACAGAGAAGATGTGGACCTTCAGACCCCCATTGGTATGGAAAGCATGGGGGGGGTCTGGATCCAGTCCAAGATGAGGCCCCTTTTTTCATCCCTACACCAGATGCAGAAGCTCAGAAGAGTACATCAGCGCCCAGGCCACATGCACGCATATTTTATCTTTGTTATGCCACTGCTCAGTCCTCATTAACCCCCTTCTCCAAATTAGTGTTAGAATAAAAGGATAGAAAACTATACTACTGATATCATGTACGCTGTATTTCTTTTGGTAGAAATTGTTGCCATTAATTAGAGAAAAGATCACATTTAGATATAGTGGGCCGGATCCAGAACTACTACCGCATGTGCAGTAGCTATTGTTCAGTGAATTAAGTCTATGTCTATGGAAGACGGACGTAGTTCTGGATCCGGCCCAGTATGTATACTTTAGCTCTGTCACTAACAACACTAACAACACATATGAAATACTTTAGTATTAGACTAGCTTTGTTCTAGGACTGATATTGAGTATGAGTCTTATGTTCATACTTGTTCTACTGCCAAATTAGATTAGATAGACCCTAATTATGAGTAGGGAATGATTCAATCAATCTAAAAATATGACTATTACTCTGAAATTAGGCATTACATTATGTAAAGTGAGAACCCAATGCACAATGTTATTTGATGATTAAATTTGTGAAAATTGATAGCAATGGATGGAAGTTGCAAGCTAAGTGAGACTCTGCATTATTTGCTACAGTAAAAGGTATAGCAGTTAGAGATCCATAACGCAGAAGTCTATACTAAGGTATATTTGTCATACTTGTACACATCTATAGTGCATAGATTGGCCTGTTAATTGTGAATGCAAAGCTCATTTTCTGTAGTTGCTCTCAATGGGCCTGATCCAGACATTCGTGCATGTTCTGTACCCGTGGAGGTCTGAAAGTCCGCACGTGAGAGGGAATTGAACTCCCATGACACTCCCCTCTCACCTGCAGACTTTGGACAACTTTCGCGTCCAAAGCCAAACCTTAAGTTTTTTTGCATGGATTTGCATCTGTCTGAATGCAGATCCGTGCAGAAGTGCCTACCGGTGCCCCCTCACCTACATCTTCATGACTTGTCACATTCATTTCCATATGCTAGGAGATCTGGCATGTCCATGTGCAGGTATTCCACGACCACTAGCTAGAATACTTGGAGTGCTTAATGCCCACCATTTTTTTTTATAAACAAATAAATAAAATATCAGTGCTCTGAAAAACCTTAACACAATGTTTATGTAAATGAATAAATGAACAAAACGAGACATCTTTAGCATTTATGTACTTATGAAATAATGCCTTATTAATAATGTACCTCTGTCACTTTATCCCAGATAACACCAATAGGATTACTTTCCTTTTTATTAACATACATTTATTAAATACTTTAAACATGGATAACATAAAGGATCTATGTTTTATTTTTTCCCTCCAAAAATAAAATTCATTAATTTCCAAACCTGTTTTACTCTTTTAATGTATCATCATAAAGATTGATTTTACATTGTACAACCAATCCCCGTAAACAGATTTATTAGCATACACTTTGCGTGTTGTTTAATAAAGCTTTCTTGACCTTTTTCAGATGCATTCAGTGGAGTAAGTATTATAAGTACAGGAGGTGAGGCTATTATGCGGCCCGGAGTAGAGGGGGGGCCCATGGAGGTGACGCAAGGAAGGACAGCACTAAGCTGTGAGCAGGTGTAAGGCTATAAAGCACTCAGTCTATGTGTGCATAGTGATGTTTTTAGATGACAGATTAATTTGTTAGGGGAGGAGGTGACATGCAACCTGTCAAAGACTAACTGCTGCTATCCTGCCAGCTGCTGACAGCTGCCTGTGCATATTTCCACACATGGGAAATATTCACCTTACTCTGGTGTGGGTGACCCACTGCACTGCTCCAATTACATGTGGTTGTTCCACCAGCCTCCCTCCCATGTCTGGATTCTCTGGTATTAGATAACACTTTAAAAACGTATGTTTTAAATACCCTGAGATCTATAAAGGTTATCAATACACAGCTTACGAAACACTGCAATGCCTTTAGTGATGTGTTTGTAATGTTAAACCTTACAACACTGCAACCAGCAAACTCTGCAAACTTATTTAGCAGTAATCATCAGGTAACATAAAAGTTCATACTTATGCCAATGTATATCATATAGGCAGTTATTTAGACCTACCCAGGAGTACATTAAGAAATGAGTGGTCCTTTGTGCAGGATTGGTACTTGGGGGCCCTCTACCCTTCCTGCCTGCGTGAATTCTGCCACCCTGCCCTCCAACCCGCTCCACCTTTGGCAGGAGTCACAGGAGGCACGTGTGCATAATTGCAGGGTTTTATTACAGGTCCTTCTCATTAACTATGTCTATTTTTTTCTAATATGAAGTTAAGTTTTCTAGGATAAGTTTTATAAAATTCCCTAATTGTTAAATGGAGTATTGTTATGAGTATAAACACTGTGAAAAATGCCCCACTATGTTCAATTTGACCAAGAGACATATTCTAAATACAGGCAAACAAGGTTTAAAACTCTAAGGAGCTCATTTTATTCTGAATGACTGGCTCTTCGGAACAAAACATTACATTAGGCTGCATCCATGTGTTTAATTTGGAGGCCCATAGAGGTTCTATGGATAAGTGCAATTGGGTAGATCCAGAACTATGTACGCTAGCGTATTTATGCTAGACGCTGATGTAAAATCGCCATTTTGTATGTACTGGGCATGCGCGCGGCAGATGTTACGCCACGTAACTCTGAATGTACGTTCCTGTCTCATATCAACAGCGTAAGTAATGAAGGGGCGTGACAGCTATACGACACTTGTAATTACGCCTTGGAGGTGGGGTGAGGCATTTAAATGTTACAGTATGGGCGTGCTTAGGTGCGTAAGTACGTGGAGCATTTATGTACGTCAGTACTTATGCCGTGTAAAGTTAAGGTAGGGGTCGGCAAGCGAGGGGAGTGCCGAGAGGAGTGCATAGTAAATACGCTACGTCTTGAACGTAATGGAAACATAGCTCTGGATCTGCCCAATGTTTGTATATCACTATAGACACTTAACACCAGAGACCCGAGCCAGAATTTCTGAGTCGTGGATGAGAAACTCTGATGCTCACACTGCATGCATCCTATCCAGAATTATGACATTAGCAACTCTGGATAGGACGTACTGAAGAGGTGCATCTGTTTGAAACATGCAAATGGATGCATTTAGACAGAGGCTGCGAGGTGTTATTACAGCAGCATAAAATAAGTTTGCATTTTTGCTATCAAATTTTGGTTTTTAAATTATAGCAATAAAAATGTAGGACACTATTTCAAAAATGCCTATTTTGCCAAAAAAAAGTGTTTTTAAAAACTTATTGATTGATTCTTACATTTAGTCAATTAATATGTTTAATATTTATAGAGATTTTTTTTTTTAGCTATAAATAGGGCCATTTAATGCTTGAAAATAATCTCTGTTTTATAATTACACCAATCCCTGTGCTGCTGTAAAATTGGGGAGTTGGGGAGAAGAGCATGGAATATGGCCTTCTACAGCGCTTGAAGCACTAAAACCTTTCCCGTTCCACTAGTGCAAAGCAAATGGAAGTGAACACAAGTGGATGGGTAGCTCTGCATCTGACTTTCTGTGCTCACTCTCGTTCACATACACATAGCGGAATTCTGCTTCCAACTTAAAAATAGATGGAAACACAGCTCTGGATTAGGTCCTTATCCCATTATTGCTGGGAATTGAATCAGTTCCCAAAAGCCAAGAGAGAGAGAACAGTGATGCTGCACTAAAGATATGAGAAAATATGAAAGGTATATAAAAATATTAAAACTTCCTGTATAGAAATCTAAAAATAAAAATATATATTTATATAGAATAAAGTGCATAAGTATCTGAAATAGCCAAATTTAATCACACATTCTATTCAAACAAATAAATATTTATACATATTAAATTCAACATATAAATAGAAACACTCTAGTTAAGTCATGTAAACCCCTTCCACCATAGCTGAGCCCTTAAATCATTATTTCAATCACTTTGCCTTCTTTAAAAAAAAGGTCAGACCCCTCCCCCATCTCTATAAAATGACCCCAGATCAGACTCCCACCTCTTTATTAAACAGCTGTCCCAGATCAGACACTGTCACTTACTTATTAAAAATTAAAAATTAGACCCTAGATCACACAACCTACACATCCACCTGCTTAATAAACGTCAAACCACAGATTAGGCCCATCACTTACTTAGTAATAATAACCCCTCCCCTCAATAAAAGTAAATCCCCAGAAAATAGTTCAAGAAATTAGAAATGTAAAAGCAAAATATATGAATATGATCACTGGTTCCTTGTGCTCCTGTTCTTGATTCAGAGGTGTTTGTATTTTACAGAAATAACATAATGTTTTATTATATGACCAGACAATTGAGATATTACGTGGTAACAATGGGCCTGATCCTGAGCTACGTATGCTGGTGTATTTACGCTAGCCAAAGACGTAAGTAAATGTATGTACTGCGGATGCGCATGGCAGATGTTACGCCGCATAACTCTGGTCATAGATACCTGCCTCGTATCAACGGTGTACGAACGCAGAGGCATGACATTCATACGACACCCGTAATTATGCTTCAGAGGCGGGGTGAGGCATGTAAATCGTACAGTATGGGCGTGCTTAGGCACTTACATATGTGCAGCTTTTACGTATGTCAGTGGTTATGCTTTGAAAATGTTAAGGTAGGGTTTGCAAAAGCGTAAAATGGCCAAAGTACGTACGAGCAAGGGGAGTGCTTAGGGGAGTGCACTGAAAATATGCTAGTGTAAATACGCTAAACCATGAAATGTAACAAGCCTGTAGGTCTGGATCCAACCCAATATCTCAAAAGCAACTGAAATGTAACAAGTCCATTGATGAATTATACACTTTATACACTTATAACTTTAAGACCACTAAGTAGACCTTTATATATTGTATGAGAATATGAATTTAAATTTATATTATAAAAACACTAACTACAATGTTTTGTATGCCCTGGTACCCTGGCTATTTAGGAACAATTAGGAACAAAATACATTGTGGCTCAACAATTCACAGCTCAGGTAAATTGTGTAGTGTGTACACATTTTCTGACCCTGCCATGGCTTCCATAGATTGGCACAGCATCCGTCTGATTGGCTCTGCAAACCAACTAATACTATTATAAATCAGTAAGTTTCCAGACCATTTTGTCTGCACTTATTAGTCACACAATACAATTATAGGGCCAATCAGCCAGTTATCATTACCCATCTTAACAAACTTAGCCATCTGTAGTATTTCACTGATAAGGGATTCTATATAAATATTGAGCACTCATTAGACAAGAGTTTTATGCATCTAAAGCAAAATAAAACCTTTTCGTCCAACATCAATCTCTAGTTTATACCAATATCTAAATTATTATGAAATTATGTTAATGATGAATGAATGAATGAATGAATAAATGAATGAATCAGAACTAACCCTTATATGTATTTATGTTTCTTTCTAAGGTAAAACAGACAAGCTAGGGACTGCTTTTTAACCTTGACTTTTATTAAGTTATGTTTCTGTGTAGAAATATATGTGTTTGATGGATAAACATCATATACATTTTTTGAAAACAGATCCCACACGAACTTACCCAATCCGAGTACCAAGCCGAGCCGGCTCGGTACCACCCCTCACCGCCTGACATGACGATGATGCAAAATGTCATCTTGCAGGGTTGTTTACATCTGGAAATCCGGTGGCTTGGCTTATTGAGCTGGCGGCACAGCTTTGTTGATTTATATCCTTGGACTCTTTATCTTAGCATAGTGGCTTTGTTCCAGGTATTCAGGTTTTTATATCAGATTACATTGCGCTTTACAAAGAATATTTCACTTTCACATCAGTCCCTGCCCCATTGCTGCTACATACTAAGGCCACTAATACATACATACACACACACATTAGGGTTAACTTATTCAGCAGCCAATTAACCTAGCAGCATATTTTTGGCGGGTGGGAGGAAACACATGGATAACATAAAAACTCCACACAAATAAGACCTAGTCCAGGAACTGAACTCATGGCCTCAGCTCTGTGAGACACTTACTTACTTACTTACTGAGCCACCATGACACACACACACATGCATCTGTACTCTTTCTTGTAGGGTCAGTTAGCAGCCAGCTTGCTGCAGCTTTTAGCCTAAACTTGATGAAAATAATATTGTGACCTGCGAGGTGGTCAAATTTAACTGGAAATTACTGGAAATTATTGTTATTGAAATTAATAATAATGTAGGAACAAAAAAGACAAAATTATGCAATTTTAGAGTTTTAGCCTTTTAGTAAATTTTTTCAAAATAAGTACAGATCCAAAACCAAAACACAGGGGCCAGTGAACATCCCCAATCTTTATACCATCATAAATAATAATACAGGGCCAGATTCAGAACTAAGAAAGAGAGCACCGAACGTAAGTCAGCTCTGTATATTTACTGTCATGTGCAGTACCTAGTACCTACCCAGTACTTCTGCAATGGAAGGCAGCCACCCAATGCTGTGTTTCATACAAAAATTAGCCTCTGCCAAGGTGATCCCATATTCCACACGTATTTAAGGTAGGGTCCAGGGTACGGATCCACTATCCACACTTAGGAGGGCAGGTGTAGTGTGTATTGTG
>WWET01002537.1:184116-200530 GCA_011038615.1 Limnodynastes dumerilii
GCTAGCACCCCATTACCATGACGGATTTTATTTTATTCATTCCTACACAAATTGGCTACTTTTTATAAATATAATTATTATTATTATTATTATAAACACAGTGAAGGAATGAAGGCAGCACAGTGACTCAGTGAGAAGCACTGGTGCCTCATAGCGTTGAGGTCATAAGTTTGATTTGCATGTTCTCCCAATGTCTGCGTGGGTTTCCTTTCTGTTCTCAGGTTTCCTCCCACACTTCAAAAACATGGTAACAGGTTAATTGGTTGCTCACAAAAGTACCTTTAGGGTATGTGGGTGGTAGGGAGTGTGACTCCAGGGGGGGTGAGTGAATGACAAGTGTTCTCTTTATAATATCTGGAGGGTGGAATAATATCAGATGGGTTCTGGGGAAGTTTGAGGAAGGGTGGCGGAAAGGGCTGACTAGATGGGCCAAGTGGTTCTTATCTGCTGTCAAAATTCTAAGATTTAAAAAAAAAAACTATGAAAGTCATATATAAATTAAATTTTTTTTTTAATATACTCTTAAAATATTTCCACACTAAATATAAAGCTGTGTCTGGAGGGGGAGGTAATTTACCTAGATCACAAGTACCTTCTAGTTTTTAAATGCTCCAACTGCATTATAGCCATTCCTAAATCTTCACTAATTCAGACACCCCCACACACAGATTATGCTAAGAGGTGCTTTATGTTAATCTATGGGGTGGAATAGGTGATACTGTATACTTACTTTTTGTTCTTCTTCCAGAAGTAACAGGTCAGTGCTACAAGTAATACAGCAACAAAGGCTCCAACACCTGCCCCCACTTTCAGCCAGAAGTCAATTGATTCACAGGCTGCTGTCCGCTTTTCGGGAAGAGAAACACCTCGCATGCAGAGCTTAGGCTCATTCCACACGTAATGGGTTTCCTGCCATTTAAGAAAACACATAACCTCTTTTTCAGAATATATTACCTTGCATCCATTGCTTACATTCTGTTTTCAGAAAGACACTTTCCATATATATAGGACTTACACTCAATTACATTTTTCTACCAATTATGTTAAATAACAACTTTGGTAATTTTTTGGAAAAACATAGTTTTCTCTTGTACATAGATTGCAAAGTGGAAGATTATAACCTGTTTTACATTTCCTTCTATGCACAATTTACAGTGGAATAAAAGAACTTAAACTATGACATTAAACTATATACACAAAATACCAATGTTAAGACGTGTTTGCCAATGGAAGAAGTAATCTCTTCCCTAATTCAATTGGCAGAAGGTTCTAATTAAATGTCTAAATATGAAAGTGATCAATGACAAGAAAACAACAAAATGACAGTATGCACTAGATCATTTGTATCAATGGTTATAACAATTAAATACAATTTTGAATTTCATATGTACAAAAACATACACCAAAAAAGCACCAATCACACCTATTCATTTTTTAGACATCCAACGGGCAAACAATCAGAGACAAAAAACATATAATCACTTACCTGGTGTCCCTTTCTACAAGCCCCTTCTATTTTTTGATAATCATTCTCTGTACACAGTGGGCATGCTTCTGCTGTCTCCCAGAGAAAATTAAAATTACACCCATCACAGGTGCCTGCAGGGCACAATCTACAAGATGGAAGCACAAGTAGAAGAAAACGTAAGTAATAAATTTATGCGGAATTAAAATATGTTAAACTATAAAACATGAAATGCTTCAATGGTGCATTTGCCTCATTGATGTTCATTTATGCTGCATTGCATTCAAAGCAAAGACAGAGCAATAAGGGCAAAATGCATCAGTGTATCAGTAGATTGTACAGAGACATTGGGCCTGATCCAGACCTACGCCCGCGAGCGTAGCGTATGATCGCCCGGGCGTATAAACTTTCACGCCCATGACACTCCCATTGATTGTACCGACTTACGGCGGCTGAACCCTACCCTCACTTTTTCAAGCGTCCGTGCGAATTTTCGTACCGATACGCTGGTCGTACGGGGCTTAGCACGCCCATACTGTACAATTTAAATGGCTATCCCCGCCTCTGTGTAGTAACTCGAGCGTCCGGACTATCGTCGTACAAAACGCACGCCCCTTGGGCGAAAAATACGCTGAAAATACGCTCGCTGTACGCTCATGTCCTTCGGACGACCGGAAGTTGTCATACTGCACATGCGCAGTGCGTTTTTTCTCCCGGTTTTACGCTCCCGACCGGCGTACGCTCGGTCGCGGGCGTAGTTCTGGATCAGGCCCATTGGGCAGTATTCAGAGATCCGTTTGCTAAAATTACGCAATTATACTCACTGAAGTTGCAAGTCCTTCGTGGCTTGCAGCCTAAACATTTTTTAAAGAGGGAATACAAAAGCTTGTTGCCAGATGGACAAAGTGCATTAAAAAGCAGGTAGATTATATTGAAAAATAATGTTTTGTCTTTTCTGAAAGTTCATTAAAATAAATTCTACAGCCAGAGTGTGGATATTTTTTGACTGACCCTTGTGGAATTAAAGATGGTTACACACTATACAATTACTAGTTGATTGTCCCATTTATTGCAAAGTATGTGGCATAGGCTGATCTGAAGTGGTCCAAAAACACTCTAGGGCCTCCTCAAACAACTAAGGCGCAAAGGTTGGGTATGTGACCATGAGAGAGAGAGAGACAGAAAAATTGTGAAAGAAAAAGAGAAAAAGAGACAAATATGGACCTTTATGCCTGAAACTGAACAAATTTTGCAATATCCAAGGCACTTCAGTGGCTAGGTCAGTGAGTAATGTGTAGGCAAAGGAGGAATATGCCTTTTTCTATGCCTGAAGTATTGTGGCACTGACTCTGACCCTAGATACAGTGTAATTATCCAATTGGTATGTTTTTAGTATGTTAAATATAACATCCTTAAATAATGTATCACAGGCTTTTATTATCTGGTTTGTATGGGAGAAATGGAAGAAAGGTGGATTATGCAACAACAGTATTGTTCTCTAGGCGCTCTCTAGGCGCTGTGGTGCATAGTGTGAGCGGTCCTGGCGGTTGTCAATGACAGGGACGCACTGGCCACTTTATTGGACAGCCTCCCTGTGAATAGACTGACGGGGGGAGGGGCACAACAACCCGGTTAGCACTCTTGGGTCTACAACGAGTCATAAAAAAGTAGATTTCTGGTCCTATAAAGTTTTTACTATTGATATTGGTTGTTCTTTAAAGCCCTCCTGGTGGGATATAGATGTATAAAGACTGTTAACGTCATTAAGAATTATATCTGGTAGTGAGATATTCAACCATTTGCATTTTTGTAATGTGTTCCTCAACCCCACCCCCTTTTTATGATGTTGTGAAGCTCCTGTTTGTAAGTTGCTATAGGATCCATTTGCAATTTAGAATATATATTGATATCAGTGAACTGTTAATCAATCTTTTTCTGATAAATCCTGATAATTCACAGGTTTTGTTCGATTACTGGGGGTTATAGACAACCCCATGCACAGAAGATGTCCTGCTCTGTTCTTAATGAAACATACAAACAAGTGAATTAGCTGCTCAACCATTTTGTAAGTGATGACACTCACTCCCTGATAGTGCTGAATCTGCAGCTAACCATAGGATTTGATGGTATATCATGTTTGTATTGCTTAAGAAACACATCCCTTAAGGATCCAGCCTTTAATGCCATAATTTCATTGCTTTGTGGAGTTTGAGTGGTAAAGTTTTAAAGGTTTCTAGATTTTGTGTCAATGTAAGAAACGTTAATCAGACATGTAAACGGCAAGTTTTTTTTGTTTATGGAACAGACAAAAAAACTTCTACCACTGATTTAATTGAAAAACTATAAATCTCTATTCACTTCTATTATTTCAATATTTTCATACTGCCACTTCTAAATTTCCACTTTGACCACTGCTATGGAATATACATCTTTGAATTTCAAGCTACAAACTGCTAATAAAATAACACATGAAAACATGAGCTTGTCAATTGTCAGTTATGCATATTTTCAGTTTTTCAAGTAAACAAAGTTATTGTTTGTTTTGTTGCTTTTCAAATCTTGCATTCTGTTTGATCTGGCAGGACTCATTACCAGTTTCAAAAACAAAGTAACAGGTGACGGTGACGTGCTGACTGCACATGCAGTTATTTATCACATGTAAATGTAGTTATAATATACTTAAATCTTTTCACTTCAGAAAGTAGTTATTCAGAATTAATATTTTCCAGTTTCCACAGTTTTGTCCTCAGTGAGTTGAAACTTTATTTGGACTAAAAAAAATGACAGAAATTTTTGGGACCTATCCTAGCAGACTACTTAAATGGACCTATTAGTGTTTATAAATATTATTTTATAGTCTTCTTAATACTGTTTTGTAAATGTAGCAAGGGTGCCCTCAAGTATGCATCCTTTAGCCAGGACTTGTTATGGCCACAGGAAAAGGGACAGAGATCAACCCCCACAGTGCTCTGGGGGAGGGAGGAGTTCCCAGAGAGGAAGTGAGAGCTGGAGTGACTCAGAGAGACAGAGAGAGGAGAGCCTGTCGGCAGAGGCGTTGCAGAGGATCTGCAGAGGAGTTACTGAGGAGGAATTGGAGAGCTGAGAGAGACTTACCCAGACAGCACAGCATCTGCTGCTGGGTTTAGTCTGATTGTGGCAGTACTGTGGAGAGATTTGACTTTGAGCCCACCCTCCTGAGGGAGATACCAGCCGGGGGAGAGCTGAGACGGACTACAAGCAAGATCAGGCTAGTGGAGTGCACTTAGCTGACATACTGTGGAGCTGCAGTTAGAGACTGTCACCAATCAGGAGCTAAGTAACTACATTTAATCTCACTGGTGCTGCAAACATCTAATGTTCTGCATCATTACTATACTGCATCGGGAGTCAAGTAAAGTGGACTTTGGGACTTTGCTGCACACATTCTAACAAGGATTTGGGGACTTTTTAACACATGTAACCCGGGTTACCATCTATCTACAAGTGCACCAACGTTGTTAGTTAAGTCAGGGGGCCTGATTCAATTGCCGGCGAAGTTTTCAAAAACTTTGCGTCGGTAAAAATACGACGCCTTCGCCGGCAATTGAGCGCTAAAAACTCGCCCATTCAATTATTTTTTGCGCTAAAATAGCAGCCAGCGGTAAAAAAATAACCATAGAAAAAAAAAAAATCTCTCAGTTAACGCCGCAAATCTGAGGAGGAATTGGAGAGCTGAGAGAGACTTACCCAGACAGCACAGCATCTGCTGCTGGGTTTAGTCTGATTGTGGCAGTACTGTGGAGAGATTTGACTTTGAGCCCACCCTCCTGAGGGAGATACCAGCCGGGGGAGAGCTGAGACGGACTACAAGCAAGATCAGGCTAGTGGAGTGCACTTAGCTGACATACTGTGGAGCTGCAGTTAGAGACTGTCACCAATCAGGAGCTAAGTAACTACATTTAATCTCACTGGTGCTGCAAACATCTAATGTTCTGCATCATTACTATACTGCATCGGGAGTCAAGTAAAGTGGACTTTGGGACTTTGCTGCACACATTCTAACGAGGATTTGGGGACTTTTTAACACATGTAACCCGGGTTACTATCTATCTACAAGTGCACCAACGTTGTTAGTTAAGTCAGGGTCTGTTGCATATAGTTAGACAGCATAACTGTATAACTGTTAGATAGTTGATGTTACCGCATGATTGGGGATGCAGTGAGCGGGAGTGTGTGTATCAGCTGCCATTTGAGAGAGACCATTTACACGTATAGTCGCCATTTTGTAGAGACAGTGGGCGCGGGAAATCGCCATTTTGTAGAGATAGTTGCAAGTGTATTCGCCATTTTGAACCTATCTATTGTGCTGTATGTTTACTACTACTTGTCATTGTACCAATTGCATTTTACTTTTTACAGCCCAACAGTCCTTTAACCCTTGCCATTTCCATTTCCCCCCTGTCAGTAATAAATACCCATTCCATTTCCCCAACTCACTGTGTGGTCCCAGTTATTCGCTATTAGTGTGGTGGGGTACAAGGGGCTTCCCAAGTCAGCCCTGGTGGAAACAGAAAGTGTCCGCATCCCCTACGCATTGTTCAGAAGATTTGGGTGGAGGCACTGAAGCTATAACCGTCCATATTACACCACCCCTTACACTACGCAAGGGAAAGGGGTGCTACATAAAGTTATTGCAAAGACATTTAACTGAAACAGCCATGTATACATACATAGGTGTTACTGGATCATACATTATATTAACGGGCTGGATCCAGACTTGTGTGAGTCGGGCCACTTATGCACACAAATGCGTTCCAGATGTTATGCTAGTGCTATGATGGTAACACTAGTGTACCAAACATCATACGGAACTAAGTTCTGTACGAGTCAGTTTCCTAGGAATACTCTCAGATCTGCTCATTCAGTCAGTAGTCAAAAATAGGCTCATAAGTTACAGTTTGGGTAAACAGCAACATAGCAATACCTATGGATAAGCAAAATTTGCATTAATGTAATCGGAGGACAGGATTATAGGAAACACAATAAAGGAAGACGTTCATTGAGCCCATTTGGGGTCAGTGTGTTAAGTTTATGAATCCAAGTACTTACCCTTCTTTGTAAAATTAGATCATGACTGCCACCTGGTTCCAAGGGGGGGATATGGTCACTCCCCATTGCAGATACGTCTGTTAAGGTGTGTTTCATGGCCACCCAATGTTTGGCCACCGGCTGGTCCTGTTTTAATCCTCCTAAAGCTATCCTGATTACTGATCTATGAAGGGCAAGTCTTTCTTTAGTGGGACACTGGACCAAGGTGGTCTCCCTTGGAATTTCATTGATTCTCCTCTGGACTTCATGTAAAGTGGTTGCTCCATTTCCCCTTGATTTTAAGGTTTAAGATTTCTTCCATCTGTAAATTAGCTATACACTCATCGTTGTTTATTCGTTTGACTCATATCAATTAAGAGTATGGTAATAATTGTATAAGGCTCCGAGGGTGATGACTCTTTGCATGTAGCAGTGTATTTTTATCGGTGGGTTTGTTGAACATCCTGGTATTTAGTCTGTTAAGTGTCCTAGTGATCATCACATCAAGGTATGGGATTTCTCTGTCACTGATCCCTCGCATTATATGTATGTATGGCCATCAAATGAAAAATAATTGCAGGTAAGTATTAGTTCCAACACGCTAGTAAGTAATGCCGAGGGGGGAAGCCTTGTATTCATTATCTTGTTGCAATAAAGTTGTTACTGCCTGTATACCATCTTCATGAGGAATGTTGGTATACAGGCTGCTGACGTCCACTGTGCAGAGATGCAGAGATAGAACTCCTCAGGTAAGTCTGTAAGGGATCCTAGTAGGTTAAGAAGATGCGTGGTATCCTTGAGAAAAGTGGGTTGTTTCTGTACACTAGGCTGTGTACAGAAATTGTGACAGGGGTTGGAACAGTGAGCCCCTGGCTGATATGACGAGACGTCCAGGCGGGTCCAGTAGGTTCTTATGGACTTTAGGGACTGTGTACAAAACGGGTGTTATTGGGAATTTAACCCGGAGGGTTTGTGCCATTTTAGCTGGTAATAGATTGTCTTTCACTGCTTCATCCAAGAGTACATCAACTCGTACATCTCTTGTATTCAGTAGTTGGATTATGATTCAATTTTTCATATACTTGCTGGTCTGACAATTGTCTTTGAATTTCCATATATTTTTCTTTAGTCTGGATGACAATGCCCCCTCCCTTATCAGCTGGTCTGAAGACCAGATCAGGGTTTTGTTGGAGTTGCCATAGAGCTATCCATTAAGGGGGGGGGGGCTGAGGTTTGATCTTATAGATGAGAGTTGTGTTGCAGCCTTCATCATACTCTCTAGAAGCCTCAAAAAAATTATAGATGGATGGATTGTTGGTGGTAGGGTCAAACGTTGATGGAACTTTAAACTGATTAAACATGTCATCCTGCTGTTGTTGGTCCTTGGGGTGGATATCCAAGTATTCTTTCAATTTAAGGGTATGAGCTAGTCTATGATGATCAATTTTCCATTGTAATTCTTGGAAATTGTTGGTGGGAACAAAGGAAAGTCCTCGGCTCAGTACCTCCTTTATCAGGTCCTCTTGGACCGAAGTGTTTGCGGTTCTGAGGCATTGCCCTCCCCTTCTGATAGGCCAGTGGCTCCCTTTTTGTTAGTGCCTCCTTTGCGACCCACAGGCGGTTTGTTGTGAAAACCCCGTTGGGTTGAAGTGAAGGTCCCAGATTCACTCCCGAAGGTACCTGGGCCACTAGATAATTCAGGGTGTTGCCTGGAATGAATGCGTCTACCTCTGTAGTTTGGACGTCGAGGGTTGATAACATTAGTGCCAGAGAACCATTGGTATACTTTATTTTCCTCATAATCCGTCTGTACCACTGCATATTTCTCATTTTCATATTTAATGAGGTCCTACGTATACTTAGTAACTTGTTGTTTCAGTCTACCCAGCCAATTTTGTGACTGGTCCTGTTGTAGTAAAGATTTATATTAAGTGTCAATAAAGAATATACCCACACTAGCCCAGATTTTTGTAGAAAATGGGTGGCTATCCTGAATAAGGCCTCATTTGATTTCATGCTCCTTGTCATTGACCAGGCTGGCTAGGAGGTCAAGAGGCTAAAAGATGAAAGGGACAAAATTGACACTGAATATAAATCTTTACTATAACAGGACACAGGTCACAAAATTGGCCAATGAACAGCATATTAAAATGAAAAAATGATAAAGCAACGAAATCGATGAGTATTTTGGTTGCTTTATTATTGGTTGCACGTATTTAGCCCCTAAAGAAACCTAATGCTCTATAGAAATCTAATAAAAATGTATTAGCACATTTATCATATATATTGCAATCTGAAGATCATTATTCTCAACTTTGTATATACTAATAGACCCCGTATGAACCATCAAAACAATAAGTTGCTAGACTTGTGTTCATCTATTACTCTATTATCTATGGCCAAACTGGACACTGATCCTGTCACTTGGTGTTTTGCCAAGCAGAGGATTGTATCATGTAAGGATGTTATCATTAAACACTAATCCCAAAATCCTAATTAACATGGGTCCTTTGTGACATTGTTAAAAAAACAACAACAAAAAACACTAAGTAAGGACAAAAGCTTGAACTGTGTAATCTGTATAATGAGCTTTCAAATGCCATAAATAAGTCAAATTGTGATATTTTATCTGATATTTTAAACAGCATTTTAAATACATTTATACATACAATATGTGGCATTATTTTATTTTAAGTAATAATATAACACATTAGAAAAGTTTAATAATGTTAATACCTGTACATTTTTAAATATCACAATCTGATATTTAACTTGGATATGAGAGACGGAAGTGAAGTCTTTGATATTTTTTGCTCACAATAGATAGGAAGAGAATATGATGAAAGTAACTGCCTAAGCAGTCTGTATCTATCATTATAGTGAAGTAGAAACTGTTTGTTTTCTACTGACAGGGAATTTAAAGTGAAAAATGCAAAATAACATCAGATCCCAAGACTGTAATTCCAATTTTACTGCACAAAGTAATTAATTTACATGAAACTCCAAAATGCTTCTTTGTGTTAAATTGGATGCCTGAGCTATTTGCCTTAATGAAAAGTAATCCTCTATGAGGAGTATATTTTCCAATTACAATGACAAAAATAGTACCAGGAATGTGTATAAAGATGAGAAAATGCTTTAAGGGAAAAATACAATTTATAACCATCATGCATTTATAAATGAAAGTACTTTAGAGACTCTGCTCATACAGGCACTTGCTCCAGGTGATTGAATGCTAATTTCGATCTGTTGTAATATCTGCTAGGATTAAGAAGTGAAAGTATTTTTCAAGTTGCAAACTTATTTGTCTAAACATGAAACATAGACATTTTGTTTTTGCCTTAAGACGTCTGCTTATTATACTACTACTGAGGACTTATTTTCAAATATTGACATTCCTAAAAGGAACTAAGAATGACTCTTTACTCCAAACATCTAATATTACTGAGGGAACAAAAGACAGGTCCAGCGCTCCAACATTATATAATACTATGTGTCAGCACATACATAAAAAGGAGGTTTAATTCATAATATAGCTATATTGTGTTACCTATGTGTAGTAATACATGTAGGGTATGTTAGGGAGAATGGAAAACTCAATCAGGGCGCAGAGTCTAACTTGGACCTGGTTTTCACTAGAGCCCCTAATGGTGGGGATAGTCTGGACTGCAAGGACCCTAGCAGGTTGCGGCCCCCGGAGGTGTCGCCCGGGAGATGAAGAAGGAAACCAAGATGCAGAAGGATAGGTAAGTGAAAGTCAGAGCAGGTGAAGCGGGAGCAGGTAAGGCCAGAAGAGATTGACCTGAGACAGACTACACAGAACAGAAAACCAGACGGGAAACGGAGTGGTGGAACATAGGACCGACAATGGACTGACTGACACAGCGCACAAGGCAGAGGCACTAGGAAAAAGCACGAACAGGTCACAGGCTGAGTTAACAGACACTATAACCGGCGCCTACAGAGGGACTGAGCTGGCTTGAAATAGAGGCTGCTGACCTCTGATTGGTCAGCAGCCGATCAGCTTCTAGAGTGGGAGCGGCGTTGCTATGGAGCCTGGAGCAACAACCTATTCGGCACTGACACGTGGGACGCAAGCTTAACAGAGTGGCAGTGGCGGCGCCCACGTGTGATTTGTTTACATGCCGGACGGCATGTCCGCGACGATGAGAGCAAGGAGAAGCACCGGGCAAGTAACAGGCTGCCCTAGTGGCAGCAGGAGCAACAGAAGAGGAGCTGGGTAAGTGATAGACCGCCCTGATAGCGGCAGATGTAACAGGGTATTATAAGGGTCTGGGGACAGCATACTATATAAAGTACATATGAGGTATTTTAGGGGGTCTTAAAATGGCCCTCTATATACTGTATACCCTAATATAACCTACATACATTGTAGTATGTGCCATTGCTTGACCTAATATAACCCACCTTTTTTCTTTTTATATGCCATTTACCTACCATTGAAGATTTATTGCTAACCATTGTTTAAAATGCTTATTCTGGTTTCAACTTTGAATTTGCAGTGTTACTTTACTTTACTTGTCAGTCAAACTCTAAGGCTTTATTGAGGTGAGTGGCACTGTAATATTTCTGGCACTGGACCACTGAAAACCATATGAGATCAGTTCATTCTTGTAGTCACTACCTTGTCTCTCTTAGTAAGCTTGCTGTTCCAGAATTTTTGACTATTAATGGCATTACTCCAATTTATCTCCCATCTTCCCTCCCCCTTTTCCCCACCAGCTCTAAAATGTCATCTGCTAAAAAGTTACTAACAAACAGCCACTGACAGACATTGTTTTCAGTGAGTGTAGGGTGGGTAGCTGCCATGGGTTCCCCTCTCCTCCGGGCCCGACAACAGCCTTACCCTCTGAGCCCGATTCTATTCTTCATGATGTTGCTATTTCATTTCCATCGTGTCTAATATGTCCCAGTAAAATTAGCCTATTCTATTCGAATTTTTGAATCACCCGCATCACACAGTAAACAGGGACAGTGCAATGTGCAATATGGATAAATGCATATCCTCTCCTACAGTGTGTTAAGTACTATTGGTGCAACATGTGCAACGGCACCGAGGTCCATGCTGAAACAAGGGCCCACAGATGTCACAAGGTTACCTGGGATATGACCAGAGCCAAAGCATATTTTTTCACCTGGGCCCACAATTTACTAGCCCTGCCTATGTGCACCTACTTATTTCACACTTAAGCGTAAATCCCGTCCTACATTAAGAAGTATTCAGTAAGAAATTAAGGATTTGCATATTGAAGTAAATAATGGTTAGTGTTCTCACTATTTATAAACTATACAATCATTTTTAAACAATTTAAATGGACCAATTCTTATTTTTATAACAATCATTGTTACTTTTACAATTTGATTCTGCAGTAAATATTATCCTAGTAAAATAGTTACATTTTGAACTAAATATTTTCTTTTAGTCCACATTTTTTAGGTACATTCAAATATTCACTAAATGCCATCATACTGAACGTGACGGCATGTGTATACTTACCAAGTCCCCACCGCTACTGCCATGCAAATTAGTAATAGCAGACACGTACCTCTCACTTTACATTGTCTTATAACGTCCTGACTGTTACTTGACAGCCAGAAAGATATCCAACAGAAAGGTGAGGTGGGAGGGCTGCTGCCTATCACAGGTCAGCAACCTCCTTAAAAAAACCAGCTGCCACAGCCGATTATAGCGCTAGGCTCCCCTGCACTTTCCTGTTTGTTATTGCTCTGGTGATTTTTCTTGAGTGCCCTTGTTCCTTGCTTCTTCCTGACTACTGTAGTCCTGTCCTTGTCTCTCTTCCTTGCTGTTACCAGCCTTGTGCACTCCCTGCCTTCACTTCTGTGCTAGTACTGTCCTGCCTCCTTCCCTTGTTTTTGAGTCAGTGAGTGCTAGCCCTAGTCTCTGTTTAGTGTTGTCTGTCCATTTTTGGCTTATTCCATCTTGCTTATTTTGTATCTTGCCTGATTCCCTCTCCATTGTGGTCTACCACCCCTATGCCATCCTGTTTACAGGATTTGTCATTTTTACCTTCATTCTATCTTTGGGTGTCTGTGTTTTCACATTAGATAGTGGCATCCAGAGGCTGTGACCTGCNTTCAGCAGTCCAGCCTATCCCCACCATCGGGCTCTAGTGAAGATCAAACTCCTAGTTATACTCCCCGCCCTGGTTAGCCATGACATTTATACAATTATATTTTACACCATCAATTACTTTACTATCTGTTAATGACTATAACCAGGGGTATAACAGCTTTAATATGCAAGATTGTATTACCTGCAGTACATATGTCTATGACAAATAATCAATTATCCTACCATTCATATAAAATACTTACCAGAGTTTACAAACTCTAGAAAAAGAGATGATTAACTCTGTTTAATCTATATTACAAATGGAAATTGGAGGGAAAGAATCAATGCCTGTGCATTGCTTAGCAACACTTATCAAATTGTTAATAGCTTCAGGCAGCAACAAAGAGAAGAAAATAAAAGAGAAACGGATCGTACAGAACATCATAAAATACAAAAAAATAAATTTTCCTTACACAGAAATGTTTAGCATTTTTTTAGTGCATAAATTATTTTTTACACATATAGACATAAATCAATACTTTATTGATAGATAATGGTAGGTACACAATATTGCTATAAATTTGCAACAGATTATGGCAGGTATATAATATTCCTTTAATTTGCAACAAATTGTGATCCAAAGAAATATTGACTGAAATACTGTAAGATTTCCTTTAGACCTTCATATGACACAATTAACGTGGTAAATTGGAATGACAATTTATCAACTACACATCCCATAATGCTGATCTAAAGATCTCCTAATAGACAGAGTACACACTTTCAAAAGATATCTTTCCATGGTTGATTTGGCATATTAGTAGCTCCAAAAGATGAAAACAAAAGATCACTGACCGTTTCAAAATACTTTTAGGCATCTTTGCACACTGGTAAGATATCTGGTGACATGGGGCTAGATTTACTAAGGACGATTTAAATCGCCCCCATAAAATCGCCCCACATCGCTGGAGTTGAGGGGCGATTTTTTCCCACATTTACTAAGGGGCGAGTTTTAAACTCCAGCGATGTGTAGCGATTAAACTCGAGAGAGTTTATGTTAAATTCTATCGAGTTTGTGCTAAACTCGCTGGAGTTTAACCTCGCTGAAGTTCCTGGGCAAAAAAAAAATGGCTGCCGCGGCCATGACGTTATGCCATGCCGGATATTATAAATGTGTCCCCTGGCATGACATATGTCATTCGCCGGGAGCACACTGAAAGAAGAGGAGCGCGTTACAGCCGTCCAGCTGATCTGCGCCCATCAACATACAGGACAGCACAACTGTGAGTACCATCTATATTTATATGGTGTTGTTTTGAATGTAAAAACTGTAATTTGTCTGTTTATGATTTATTTTTGTTTACTCGTCATGCATTTTAACCATTGTTTTTTATACAGGACATATATTTAGTCATTACATTAAGGGTGACAATAGCAGCAAAAACGTAAGGGGGCCAGCTGTTTTACTATTAGTATACTGGGACGGACATGGGGTTAATTATTTATATAGCAGGATGCACATGGGGTTAAATATTTATATAGCAGGGCGCACATGGGGTTAAATATTTATATAGCAGGACGCACAAGGGGTTAAATATTTTGGGACCTGAGGGGACGGTGTCTTATCTATTTAGAGAGTTAAGTGGGCATGTACTAATATTAATAGCAACGGAGGGCACATATTTATTTTATTAGGTGCATTAGGTTTTTTTTCTTTATTTACACACAATATGCTGCTGACACCATGCCATTAACCCTTGGCATGCTGACGCTTATAGTACAATAAGCCAAACCATGCACTGCATTACATGTGCATGATTTGACTTATAGTACTATAGGCAGCTGCATGCCAAGGGTGAAGTGCTTGCTGCTGCAGCAGCCATTTTTTTTTTATAACACATTTTATCTTTTTCACAGGTCATGGGGGCTTATTAAAGCTAAGTGTGTGCCGATTTCCATGAAATCGACACTCAACCCTATGAGAATTAACTTGCAGTTGCAGCAAATCTCTGATGATTTACTAAATCTCCCCTTTAGTTGAGAGATTTAAACACTGGCGATTTAAATCTCCATTCATCTCTCATGAGTTTGTGGAGATTTTGATTCAGTAAATCCAGCGATTTAAAAATCGCTGGTAAACTACTGCAATCTCTGGCGATTTTACTCAATACGACCTTAGTAAATGAGGCCCATGGTCTTTTGATTGTGTGATTGGAAAGATTATCTTTTGAAAAAAAAACAGTGTGTACCCAGCCTTAGCGTTTAACAGGTTGGTCTCACTAACAGCTATACATTTATTTCATTTGGGAAAGTTGAGTGCATTGTTCAATGTAGTTTCAGTCTACTGTTTTAATCGAACAGGAGTGGATCTGGAAAACTCTGCATTTAGCAAATCTCTGAGGTTCATTCAGAGTTGGGAGTAACAGCAACAACAAAAAAGTGGAAATGTTGCCTATAGCAACTATTCTCAAATATGTAATAAAAAACTGATAGCTACAATCTCATTGTAGCTATGTGCAACATCTTCAGTCTTCTTTTTCCGCAATTTAGTAAATCTAGCAGCTGATGTTATGTAGCTTAGCTCTAAACTAGAGATAGAAAAATACAGTTGTTCAGTACTGGTGTCCAATAAGCAATATCAGTCACTTTTTTCTTAATGCAAAAAAACCCCTTAATAATAATTATTGCAACATTGTTCATGTGCAGATTTGCAACCTTTTATGTTGTTACTTCTATCTCAATTGAAGCCCCTCGTTCTCTTAAAGTCTGACCATTCTGCACTGACCCCTCTTATTAACAGGGTTTGTTTATCCACCGGACTGCCTGTCACTGTATATCCTAGGACATCAGCAGTGTCTGAGACAATTACATCTTGTATCTGGTATTAAAAAGCTAGCCAGACACTAGAAAGATTTTCTTTCACACCAGAAAGTATTCAGTAAACAGGATGATTTCCCACTAGGGAAAGGTTCCAATGTCAATGCCACATACTACTTGCTGCTGGGAACAATAATGGAAATGTGTGGCTTGTTGCCATGGCAACCCAAAACAACTCCATGCACTACAAAATATTGCTAGCTTGGCTCCGATATCAGTCAGAAAGTCTATACGATAAAATACTTTGGGCCTCATTTACTAAAGTCGTGTTTGTAAAATCGATTAAACACGGCGTGTGTTTATGTGTTTTTTAACGATCGTCATATTTACAAAGGGCAAACTCGCGGATCTTCATCTGTATTCACACTGAATTCGATCTACATCGCTGTAGCTATATAGTCCCGACTTTTCCAATACATCACATACAATACGCTGTATTTACTAACATGTAAAAGTTCAGATCGCCTGAAACTCGCCTGAAAAGCGCTGTCTCTAAACTCGCCTTCTGGGAGAGGCGACTTTAACAGATTTGACAGCAATTATGCAAAGTGCTGTATGCTAAGTATAAAAGCATCTTCTCAATTGCAATCACATGTGCCTTATGGTTACTGGAGGGTGTGAGAGAGAGAGAGATTGTGCTGTTGGTTTTGTTCTAGTGCTGTTACAATGGATTCTGGTGGATTTCTTGTGGTGTTGGAGGCTGGTGTTGCTGCTATACTAGCTGCCACATCTATGGAGGAGGAGGAGGACAGACACCATCACCAGCCCTTGGTTCAGCGCACAGTGCATATCCCAAGACACATACGTGTGTTTCATGTGCGTTTGGACCTTGACTCCCCGTCTGACCAGGAGGTTGTGCAAATGTTTAGGCTCAATCGTGCAAACCTTCTGGCAATTTATGAGCAGGTGAG
>WWET01002537.1:200765-217987 GCA_011038615.1 Limnodynastes dumerilii
GGATTCCCCAATGTCCTGGGTGCAATTGATTGCACTCATATTGCTCTGAGACCACCTAAACACTGCACTCAGGTATATGTCAGTAGGCATCTATACCATTCCCTGAATGTTCAGGTGGTCTGTGATGCTAAGCAAAAAATAATGAGTGTATTTGTTGGCTTCCCTGGTTCATGCCATTTCTCCTATATTCTGAGGCGGTCATACTTATTTGCTAAATTTGAACAGGCACTCATGCCCACAGGATGGCTGGTGGGTAAGTTATTTTCAAAATCACTTTGTGATTCCTACTTACTCATATGTATTCATTTCTTAGTGCATGTTGTGTTTGTTTAACCCCTTAGGGGACTCAGGATATGGGTGTCGCTCTTGGCTGATGACACCTTTATTGAAGTTTTTATATGTAATGAACATTGTACTTACATGCTAATCTCCAAAGAAAGTACAAAAACTTGAATTGATTTGCAAGAATTTTTGATGCTGGAGAAGATTCAGACATCCACAAGCCACAGTGTAAAACACAAAATGGTGGCTTCTTCTTGATCCAAAGGCCCTTTTATAGATGTACTGTGGCATCATCTGACGTGTTGAAGTCACGCGAGATTGATGAAAAACGGGTGCTTTTGAACTTAGAAAAAAACACATAAAAATTAACATTGAAGAGATATAAGCCGTGCGAGTTTGGGCGTTAAAATGACGACCGTGCGCTTTTGCAATCATCGATCATCATTGCTGCAAATACGAAATTGATTTTCAAAAGCGACGCTTAGTAAATACGGAGATTGAAGAGATTAAAACGCTCAAAACTTGCAGCGATGATGATCGATTTAAATCGCGCTTCAAACACGACTTTAGTAAATGAGGCCCTTTGACTCTATCATTGGACCATTTTATCAGCATTTTGAAAATCCATTTTGCCTACCAGTGGTCCAATTGGAAATTTAAAAATGGTGGTGTGGATGTTTAGAAGTGGGGTATGGGAACACAGAAATAGTAGAAGAAAAGGGAGAATTACAGCTTTTCATTGCAATCAGTGGGAGAAGTGGCAGTATGGTATATTACCATATATCCCCATGCTTAGAGCTCTGTTTCCTACACAGTACAGCGATAAACTGTCTGATCTCCCAATAATTGAAAGATCAGATTACACTCCATTGTAAAAGTTCTTAGATTACATTTCAAAGTCTAGTGTTTTGCACTACTATACCTCTTCTCCATTTCTGCAAGCGTTTCGGTGTAATTAATGTAGTAGCTAAACTCTACATACACATTACAGGCTTATATATACTAATATGTTAAAGCACAAAAAACAATATATATACTCACAATACTGTAAAATCAATAAAACAATAACAACATCTGATCATCTTAATGGTCTTACAGTGTTTTGCTTTGACTTAATGTGAAGCTGTGTGGCATTGTTATTCTATTGATTTTATCATTGTGAGAATAAATATTGTATGTGCGTTAGTATTCATGTTATATATTTTTACTGTAAAAGAAATCAAGGCATATTTTAGTGAGCTGCTTTTGTTAATTTATTTACATAGTAAGCACATAACTAAGAAGGAGATATTAAGTTTCTCTTTCAGAATTACATTACTTACATGCAAGTTATTAATATAAACTTATAGTTAGAGGTAGGGTGATGAGGTTTGTAGGTTGGTTTTATGTTCTCCTTGCTGATATCACATTTAAAGATAAATATGCCCCTGGGGTTTATAATTTTATAATATTTTTCCATTTTAATTTGGGGAAATTTACTGAGTATTTGCGTGAGATGCTGAATGCACTGTAGGGCCACCAACAGTGTCAGTTTGGGCTCTGTACCTCTGATACCCCAGGTGGATGCCTTTTCATTAACCTTCCTGAACTAAAAGGATGCTCAACAAGAGTGGAGTGATGCACAGTTTGCTGGTTCAGCATCTCCACCACACTTAACTCTAACTTGACGTCAAACTGTGACATTATATACAAAGGGAAAGATATCTACATGTCACGCTTCGCGGCAGACGCCGCTGTACTTACCCTTTGAACTGCTGTCTGTCAACTGCATTCTCCTGTCGGCTCCGTTCACCTGCTCATCTGGGCTGTTATTCCCTGTAGTGGAAGTCTCCTGGTGCCGTCCGTCCACCGCATATCACTCTCCTTACCTCACATGCTGCTTCCTGAATCCCTGCTAGAGAAGTCAGTTCTCTGAGCTGCATCAAGCCTGATTCTCCATGCTCAGCTGCTCTTTTAATCAAGCTTGCTTTACAAGTCCAGCTGCATTAACCCTGCATTGTCTGCTATCCTGACTCTGATCCTGAAGCTTACCTGCACTACTACACCCAGCATTACCTAAACCTGTGCAATCCAGCTCAGCTAAACCTGTGCAATCCAGCTCAGCTAAACCTGCTGAATCCACTCCAGCTTGCTATTGCTGAATCCACTCCAGCTTGCTACTGCTAAATTCACTCCAGCTTACTACTACCAATAGGAGTTCACTTAGGGGTAGCACATAACCTGGCTACCCAAACTACAACCAGGGCGGGTTATTTAAATTCTGTGTACTGATCCCTCAGTGCCAGAACAACTTAGTCTCTAAGGTGCCTGGTTATCTGTAGCTTAGTCCAGTCTGCAAATCTGCAATCCAGTCCAGTCTGCAAACCTGCAATCCAGTCCAGTCTGCAAGTCTGCAATCCACTCCAGTCTGCAATCCAGTCTGGCTTGCTCCAGCCTGCATCCTGTCCAGTTCTCCCGGCCTAGCACGTTTTCCAGCCCTGCTTTTCGGTTCTAGGAACCCATTCTTATCTGCACCAGTGCTTATGCTCAGACAACTACTGCAACCACCCAGCTTCCTGTACGAACACCACCATTTCTTGTGGTAGACCTGATACCTTCATTCTGTTTGGAATTAGGGGTGAAGTTTCTGGTATCCTTACATTTAGGATGTTATTGGACAACTGGGAAGTTTTAACACTGCCGAGGTGTCATAACATAAAGGCCAAAGGCAGTTGATGCTGGATATTTTTCTGAGATGCTACTTAAGAGCTAAAGGCTACAATAGAGTTTTGGCTCAGAGCATATAAATCACCTTCTGTGGGTATGGATCAATTTTATATGGATTCTGCTTTATGTAGACTTAAGGGCAATAACACCTCCGAAAGCTTCTGACAGAGATGCTAGTTTGTGCTTGCAAGTGGTTGTAATTTATTATTACAATGCACAGTGTAGGCATACCGAAACCCTGTGTACTGATCCATACTTCCAAATGACTACCATTTTTTGTTTCCACAAGTGGGAAATCCTAAGTTAGGGTATGGTTATTGGAAGACTATCCATGTAAAGTGAGTGACTAGAGCAGGGGTGTGGGTCCCCTTTTAGAATGGTCCTATTCTGATAGGGCCGTTTTCTCCCAGCCATTTTGGAAATGACTGTGATATCGATTGCTTTTGCCACGAAAATGGCGCTCTGAAAAGTAAGTTGCAAAACTAACACCAACCCTTCCACTCATTCTAACCCTAACCCTCCCCTTCTATCACACTAACCCAAACCTTCCCTCCCCGCAGCCTGACCTTAACCCTCCATTCCCCGCAGCCTGACCCTAACCCACAATTCCCCATAGCCTGACCCTAACCCTCCCTTCCTGGCAGCCTGACCCTAACCCTCCATTTCCCACAGCCTGACCCTAACCCTCCCTTCCCCACAGCCTGACCCTAACTTTAACCCTCCCTTCCCCAAAGTCCCCGAAGAGGTTACTCACCTTATCCGGTGGTCCACTGAAACGGCGGGTCTAGCGGCGGGTCTGGCAGCAGTGGCAGCATCTGCATTTTTACATTTTTTGCAAAAATGAATGGGTGAGTATGTGATAGGCATAATCACCCATTCTGAACAAAAAATTCTAAATTAGATGGGTATTCGAAATAGGGACAGCCAAAATGGAACTTTTGGCTGTCCCTATTTCGCAATACCATCTTTCTAAGTGGGCACTTCCACCACTAGAGGAGTAATCACATGGATTTGTTGATATCACATCCCAGTAACTGAAGGTTTCCAAGCATTCGTTAAACTCACATGGGAAAGCAAACATTGTGGAAATTGGATATGTTCTACTGTGATTACTCATTACCCATTGCCAACTTTTTTTATCCTGCCTTGGAATGGCAAGAGGAGCACAGCCTTGTTGTTGATTGGTTCATGAGTGGAATTTTTTGATTACCCTCTGGCGAGCCAGGACTTTTCTTAGAGGCACGCACATCTAGTTTCCTACATAAGATCACTTTTATTTACCAACAATCACTGGAAGCACTCATGGATATTGCTTGACTTTTTTTCTTTTACTAATGAGCATGTGCCGCACTTGTCATCGCAATGGAATTCAGAGGATCTGGAGATTGCTAATAGGAGAATAAACACAGTGGGGTCGATCCAAATCTATATGCAAATCAGCACACAACAAGCATAACAAGCTTGACCTTTGGATGAGGAGTAATGTATGGGACGTAGCACAAGCAGCTTTGCGTTCTGTTGCTATAAGTATAGTATAAGCTAGAATATTTTGCAGGTTAAATAAATGTGAACAAACATTGTTAACACAATAGTATGAATGGAACAAGCATATGTTGTTAAGGATACAAGAGGTGCTGTTTGCACATGCAGATTATATTTTAGAGCTATTCTGCATGGGTGTCTGGAATGTGCTTCTTATGAATCTAGCCTTTATGTCACCCATTCCTACTGTCATAATTGACATTATGAAGATGGGTAGATGAACCTCTGCCAGGGCCGGTTTTAGGCCAAGTGGAGCCCAGGGCAAAAAAATGATTTGGCGGCACTCTCAAGCTCCCCACCCCCCAGCCTTACGGGGAAAAAAATTAACAACGGGGCTTCCATCAGAAATTGCACTAATAGGCAATCAACATTCCCCTCGAACCTACCCATACGTCCGTGACATGTCCCTCACTGCTACACACATGCAATCAGTCTGTTACCGCCCAGTCTTGTTATGCATTGGAAATTGTAAAGCACAACATAATCTGATGGCGCTATATAGAAACATTAAGAAGAAAAAGAGAGCCAGTAGTGTATTTGAAATGGACACTCACAGTAGTATGTACATATATAAAATATAACTTTTAGTTAATTGATAAAAAATATGTGCGAATTTAAAACAGTTGATCGAGAAAGTCAGAAAAGACTGAAAATCAAAAAGGGGCTGCTGTTATATCGATCATACAATTTATTTAAATCCTGTGGAATCAATATCCCCTTATATTTTGTAAATGGGAGCATAAGTAAAAAAAAATAAAGGGACTAGTAAATAATGGAGAGCCAACAGTTAGAAAGATAGGAAAACCCACTTCCGAACTCAAAAATGTGTAGCTTACGTCCTAATGTGCTAACAGTACTAGAAGAATTGTGTAGATTATTAGTTTTAAACTCCAAATTTTACCCACAATGGTGGAGATATATTAAATGCAGTTCAAAATGTATTAAAGTGAGTAGCGCAGTACGCGCTTACAGATATCAAATATGTATTCCCACCAAGATGGGATACACTATCCCATTCAGTATTTGTACTGTCAGCGCTCCAGTACTTGTACTACAGGGGAGCAGGCGGTTTAGTGTGATCGCACCCTTAGAGTATTAACTCCTCGCCTCCACTATCAGTGAGACAAACGATTTGAAAATGCTTTTATAGCACTTTCAGTGCTCTAAAGAATAAAATGTACCCGTCTTCACAACAGGGGAGCTCACGGGCTGATAAAAAAATCACTAAGCTGGTATTAAAATAACAGTATGAGAGAGCAGCAGTCAGTCTGCCGACGCTGTCAAAGCTTTGTCAAGGCCTTTTTTTAGCCTAACATATAAATAACAAGCATATTTTTTCCCCCTATCAAAATTGGAAGTACACATTTTTGGTATATAATTGGTGCTTTTGCGTAAAAATTTGCAATCTGCAATCTAGGTAGAGAGAGAAAACAGCAGAGAGTGTGACAGATGGCAGAATAGAGAAAGGCAAGGTAGAATATATTCTAAAATCCACTACTGCAATGGCTGTTCGTCTGTCATTGGTGTAATTTTATAGGAGCAGCAGAATTATGAAAATAATAACAACGCACCTCAGCCAATTAACGCATCTTGGGGGCAGTATTTCAGTTTGATTTGTATAAATTTAAGGGTGCCAAGTTTATGTGAAGTGGGAGAATTTTGAATGCGACTAAAATGTTTAAAAATACGTGGCCAATTGAATCATACCCATAGTGTTGATAGAGGTCATGTCCCAGGTGAACCTCAAGTTTATACAAATATGGCTTTGTGTTTGCTCTTAGCAAAAGCAGCACTGTATTTCACTGCTTATTGAAAGATATTAATAATCATTTGATCCTGTTACCATTGCATTGCAACAAATGTTAATCTTTCTTTCTTTACTTCTAATACAGTTTCATGCCATGTTACATAACAAGTCTCACTATATATATATATATATACCATAGTGTAGTGTAACTTGCATTTACATTCACCTTAATTGTATTAAGTTGTTTCAGAATCATCTCATGATAGAATATATATGAAGTAGACTAGATTGCTCTTGTGAGATTGTGTAATCTTGCAGTTACTCCAGATAAAATTGGCATTGCTGGAATATTGTACTCTATATATATATATAGTACATCACAAAACTAATAGCATTATATGAATGTCAGGGTGGTCAATATTCATTACTTTAATGTATTTTATGCATTTTTTAGAAATTGAATAAAATCTCAGTGAGGCACGCTAGTTATTGAATATCTTTTCTTTACTTACATTTTTTCTATCTGACTGATTCAGCTAATGCGTACATGTCTTTGTCCCTTATCTTTCAGGTCAAGGAACATACGATGTTATCTGGCTGTCTGGATATATGTAATTGCTTTGTCTGTAAGACAGATATAAAGCTAGAGTTTTATAACAAAGGCTGTACTGCCTATATTTTTTTGTACAAAGTGTAAGAATTTTTTTGTTTTGTCTATTGTCACTTAGGCACCAAGGGAATGTACTTTTTGGCAGCTGTTTTAAGGTTGACTGATTGATGGATTGTAGAAAGTAACCCAATGAAACTTGGTTTCCCGTTGTTTATTTGCTATTTTTCAATCATGTAGCCTAACAATATTGGCCCAGATACTGACTTAAGTACAACAGGGGACTTCCGCAAGTCATTTGCGTAAGTCCACCTGTCTCGGAACATCTGTGCATGCGCCTGCCAGATGTTCAGCATGTGCCTATTGATGTATGTAACTTAGTTACCTACAACAGTAAGTACGCAGAAAGGGCAGACCCTTCATTTATGATAGTCATATCCACTCGGGGCGGGGCAGGGGTGGCCATGAAAATGAGGTATCAGGGTGGGGAAGGTAGCAATACACTTAAGGTATATTTCCTACCAACAGCAGGGAGTGCAGGGGGCATGCACTTCCCTCTACGGGTGCGTAACTACGGACCCCCACACGCACGTAAAGTGTGCGGGGGTCTGGATCATTTCTAGTCATTTTTTTTTCCTTAGTTTAGTCTGCTGGGTGCTGGCAATGTATCCTCCAATTTTCTCCCTTCTCCTATAACCCATTAGAATCTGTTTGTGGTAAGGCGGGGGCTTTTCTTGCAGGAGGTCTCCTCTTTGCCAGGTACTTCACAGCCCAAAAAATAAAAGACCACTTTGCATACAAAATTAGTTGGCTGTGACTGAAAGCTTGTATTACATTTAATAAATAAAGCTATGACTCAGAGCCTACTTGGAATGTGAAACACTCTATAAAGATCTTTTTTGCTAAAGGACCAATAGTTTACTGTTTACACTCTAAAATTGCACATTTTAAAAGAGAAAGAAGTGAGAAAGAAGAGAGAAAGATGCAGACAGATACCCTGTGCATTATATAATTACTTTTTTTGTCTGATGTCAGGGGTTGCTCGAGAACTCACCATGGGGTTCTGAGCATAATGAATTACATCTATAAGGTATAAATTTAATTTAAAAAAAAGTTGCCTGTTACCTTAATGTTCATTAATGTGATGTTGGACACAGTTGTATTTATTTTCATCACTATGATTGATTGTCAAACACCAGGTTAGGCTCTGCTTATTATTCTGAAGGTCCCTGTTTGTCTTCAGAACCCCATTAGTTACTCAAAGTGATCTCAATGTCCTTGAAAAGCTGAAATCTCCTTCACAATGACATTAAAGTATGTGTTTTCAGACAGGGGCATAGTGACTTTAAGGATTTCTTTGCTTTTGAAGATGGACTTGTCTTTTGCCATAATGTTAAGTCTGGGGCAGATCCAGACTTTGGTGAGACGTACGTAAGTCCTCTATTCTGCTTGCACTCTGCTTTCTGTTTTCTGTGTTAATGGGACATCAGACTGGAAAAACATTCAGAAGCAGAGGCCAAAGCAAACCAAATCACTAACTAAAGGAGAAAAGAATGTTGTCAGTGCACCACTTGTTGATCTTAAGAGCATATTTTTCTCCACTCCATATAAAGCTGGGTCATTGCAAAGAACTTTATCAAAGCAATAGATCAAAGTAGATTTACACTTGCAAACTTAAGAAATTGCTGAAGACCTGTAATGCAAAGATCAAAGAGGGAACCTTTGTAGGTGATCAAATGAGATAACTGATGCTGGATGGGAGCTTCAATGGCCTGCTAATCTTTCTGAATAAGCTGCAAGAGAGGCTCTCAATAGCATTGTTAGAACTTCTTAGGGAACTGTAAGGCAAATAGCAACAAAGTGATAATGGACATTTTCTTAAAATCTTACAAGACCATGGGATGTAACATGTCTCTGAAAGTCTATTTCTTGGACTCACACTAAGCTGCGGGAAAGGAAAAGTGAAGATGTTGCCCATAGCAACCAATCAGATTCTTGCTGACATTAGTATGTAATAGGAAAATGAGGGCTAGAATCTAATTGGTTGCTATAGGCAACATCACCATTTTTCCCTTCCCGCAGCTTTGTAAATCTGGCTCTCTTGTGGACTAATTACAAGTCCATCACCTACACCTGTGCTTTACCCTTATATATATGTCCCCTGTAGCTAGGTGTGGATCATTTTTTCCTGCTCACTGTTGCTGTGTGTTAGTTTGCTGGTCTCCGACATGTTCCTGCTATCTGCCTCTGCTTGTCTGCATTCGTGCTGGCTCCCTAAGGTTCCCTGTTTGCATTTATGATATAGATCTTTGTCCTTTTTACCAGTGTCTATAACCTGTATACCTTGCCTGACATCTGTTTTTTCTCATCCCTGTGTACTTGGTTACGTCATACCTATATAACCTGCATGAAACCTATTATCTCTCACCTGTGTATGTACCTAGATTCTGTTACCTTGTATTTGTGTATAGTCACTTCTTGTTATTTCTCTACAGTGTATCTGTTCTGTTTCTCTGCTACCTGCAATAAATCTCTACTTCTTATATTGGTCTCCAGAATCCTTGCATCAAACCCCAGGCATTCATAACAGCTAGTCTATCTTGGGGCAGTATTCAATGAACATGGTGAACAGTGTCACCATGACATATCCATAATGGAAAAGTAGTATCAAGGCAAGTGAAGTCCAAGCAGTATAATTGACTATTGTTGGTCACTTAAAAGAGAGGCTCCTGAGGTTAATCAAAGCAGGAACTCCTATGCATCAACATTTTAAGTGTGTTAATTATTTTCTATGTCTGCATTAGTAGTAAATGTAATGTTGCAAGCTTACATTGGGTTTCAATCAAAATCCTTACATTATAGAATGATTCTAAAGCGATGTGTGAATTCAGAAAAGAAAGCAAAATGGAATGCACTTATATTAACTCTTGTGATATAAAGTAATAAAATATTTGTTTGAATAAAAATAAGTATCTTAATCAGCTATTTAAAGATAAATCCAGACGCTTTACATAGTACTTTAACTGGGTGTTCCCAGTGGAACTTGAGGGTTCCTTAAAGACCAAGGGCCAGATTTACTAAGCTGCAGAAAAGGAAAAGGGGGGATGTTGCCCATAGCAACCAATTAGATTTTAGCTGACATTTTCTAGTATGTAATAAGAAAGTCAGAGCTAGAATCTAATTGGTTGTTATGGGAAACATCTCCACTTTTCCTATCCCGCAGCTTAGTAAACCTGGCCTTTGCTCTTTATTGCCTATTGTTCAGTGCACCTAAATTAAATGTTAGTTAATAATATGCATTGAAAGCAATTGATGTTAATGCTGATTGACCTCTGAACGCTGGTTGTAAATAACACTGAATTTGTTGCAAAACCTAAGTGTGAATTTCAGGAATAAAGAAACGCGATAATGATCAGCCGTGACCCTCGGTGACAGGCGAGCTGGACATTACTGTTTATTATGTAGATGGATGTGGTTTTGTACCATTGCAACAGATTCCAAAAACATAATAAATCATTTTCATTGTAATGAAGACTTTCTAGTGAGTTATTATGTTTTGTTATGGTTGTTATTAATTTAATAAGGCAGCAGCACTGACTATTACAAACCAGGGGTGTCACTTGTTGGGCAAGTGGGCAAAAATTTAGCCCTCCCCTTGGTATACAGCGCTCAGTGTAACATCGTAGCTCTGGATCAGGCCCAATAACTCAATTGTTGTCAAGCGGGAGAGGTCAAAACAAGTACTTCTGCTGTCAGTCATTCAGTCAGTCACACAGGCCAGGTTGGGGAGCTGACAAGTCAGAACTCTCTACCTTATTATGTTATAATCATGTTTTAAGCAAGTTAATTGGTACTGAATAGGCTAACATTACATGATTTTAATATCATGTACCCTCTGCTCCTACCAAAAACATCCTTATAGGCAAGTCTTGGCCTTGAATGTCTGGTTTTACACAGCATTAATAACACGTATGCATAAAAGCACATAAAAAAATTTAGAATTGCAGCCACCCTGCCTGGGAAAACTTGAGTTTGCAATGTATAAAAGTCCTTAGATATACTGCACTGACAGCAAGCAGTCTATCATATACAGCAAAGTCATGAAAATATATTAGTCTATTTAAAAATATATTTGGTACAATTCTGGTCAATCCCATCTGACAGAATATTCAATTCATAAGAGAGGTGACTAAAATATTACCTCAAAATATAGAATGCTATTATCTCAACAGACTAAAAGTCCAGATGGAATTAGAAAACAAATATAACTATCAAGCAAGAAAGTCAGTATAAAGATTTATCACGCTTAAGTGCTGCTATTTCATTTCCTTCTCCTTTAATCCTTCATTTTGATGAGTTTTTTCACTATTTCCCTGTTGTTCTTGCCTTGAATAATTTTCAAAGAAAACATAATCAAGCAGCCAACATCCATTGCTAGGGAGGTATTATTTCTATATGTTTTACTAGACTTTCTGCTAAGGATTATCATAGCCTACAAAGTATTTGTTGCTTAAAGAGCTATAAATGACAAAATTCATTTTCCAAACAATTTAAATGAAAAAATTGCTTTGTTATTCAGGGTCAATATCAAATCACAGCAATCTTTTAAATTTAATGTGTTAACTTGAGTAGATAGAACACTTTTACTTCCCCTAGATTGAAAGAATACAGCTAAATTCCCTTAGAGTATTGTATCTTCATTCAAGTTATTTGCTGAAACAAATAACATATTATAAACATCACTGATGAGAAAATAGAATGACCCTCTGGCCAAACTAACGTATCTGTATCTGACAATTTAGATAGGTATGATAGTATTTGCATTTAGCTTTTCTATTTGTCTGTACTCCATAAGCAATGTGTACAGTGCATTTTAAAATAAGACGCAGCTTAAGATGCCTAACAATACAACAAAAATAGATGCTCATTGGCAGTTCATTTCTGATGCATCAAGGCCAACAATATAGCACACATGAAAATGTAACATTTTCATTTTGTGCCAAAATTGCAACTATGTCAAGGACACTGGTGGTTACTGCTAATGTATGAAAAACGTGCCAAGATAACAGAAGAATGGAAAAAATAAGATTGTTTTTTTCTTTTCTATTGACAATAAATAGATTCTTTTCATTGTGCTGTTGTCGTCTTTTTAAGAAGCAGGATAGCAATGTAATTCCCAATTTTAAAATTTTGTTTTCTTCCAGTAAACACCCGCAACACTTTGTTATGTTTCTGCCTCTATATCTCTCTTCCACAAATATCCCATGCTATTTTAAGAGATGCCAACATTCACACTTCATAAGGCATTCTTTCTTCTCTCTTTATTTCAGTGGAGTCAAGCACAACAACAAGGTATACCATGGTTCATCTTATATCTCCAAACAAGAAAAGCTGAAAATATGTTTAGAACATTTAATGCATAGTAAGTTTGTAAATAAATATAATAAGTGATTTTAGTTACTGCAATTCCAGGAAAAAATAGCATGACCTTAAAAAATGCTGAAAAGTTTTATGAAAGTTGTTTAAACTTGTGGACATTTAACATCCGGTCTCGCCCCTAGGGGCAATTGTTAGACTCCTGATCATGGACATTATCTTGACCTGCTGCTAGGAGCTGCTATTGGACTCTTCATTAATTATCTAGCACCTGGTCAGCCTACTGAAATAGGATTTCCTCTCCCTCAGCTGGCTGCAGGACATTATTTGTTATCCTGTGTTCCTGGTGCATGTATGCTCTCTGATCTCATGTTTATTACCTCCTTATGCCTTGTACACCAGCTGCCTTCTGTTCTGTATATATTTATGTTCATTATATTTTTGCATTTCTGTGTTTCTTGAGTTCTTGCATATAGCCTGCTCTGTTGTCTTGACTCCTTTTTGTTACAGTCTCCAGAAAGGGTTCTCACTGGGGCATGGAGTCTTAACCAGGGCCAGGTACTCAATAAAGCCCCTGATGGTGGGGATAGGCTTGGCTGCTGGCCCCAGCAACAGCCTCCAAGGAAAACCTGTAGTGAAGGTGTCTAAACAGGAAGCAATTCACAACCTGGAACCCTTACACAACACACGATAAGCAGGAGCCCTTGCTCACCAGAGAGTAGATATTAGCTTAGGCATACAAGGATACAGGCTGGAACCTTAGCATACAAGATAGCAGACTGGAACCCAAGTATACAAGATATCAGACTGGACCCACACACAGAATACAAATAAGAATGATGTACCAGAGTATGGGCCAGATATGCACAAGATCCAAGTATGGAACAGGTAACAGAGAGGGCCTCCCAGAGATACCTAAGTAACTGCAAGATGAAACAAGCAGAAGAACTACAGGTATCAGGAGGAGGATAGAAGCGGGTGAAACTAGAGATGGAACACAGTACACCATAGGCAGGAGAGTGGAATCCGATGGGCTGATTCACGCTCACATACACACTGATAGATGGGACTCAGTGGAGATGGTATACACCGGAGAGTAACATATGGGAAAAGACACAAGGAGAGATGTAACGCTCCAAGTGTAACAACAGAGGGAGCCCGGAACCCGGGTCCTGCACGCTGCGGGATGACAAACAAAACAGCACACACACAACAGAAAGGAGCAGATGTAATAGCTCAATGCCAGGTACAGGTGGTGAGAGATGGAAAACTTCTGATTCACTCAGCAGAAGAAGTAACACTAAACCAGACCGAGACCGCAGCTGCCAGCGTGAATAGCAAGCTATTCACACCACACACTGCTGACAGACCATGGGGCAGACAACGGAGATAGAGAGGGCAAGGATAACACCAGAGAAAACAGAAGGCAAGAGGCACAACACAATCCAAGGCAAGAGCACAAGGAGAACACAATCAGAACAGCAGGCAAACGCAGGAACACTAGACGCTATAGCCGACAATGAGGCTTCCTGGGCTCAGACTATTTAAAGTCCACTCCTCCAATCTGCTGCAGAACTCAGGCAGACTTAATTGATTAACTATCAGACTTAATTGGTTAACTAGCAGCTGAGGGAAACCAGACACATAGAACCCAAACAGGGAACTTCATATGCTGCTATGTTTTTCTCCCACAGCATGTAACACTTTTTGTATTTATGTTAACTTGTAATTTTGTATTCAGTTTGTCTCCATACCACAGAATCTAATGTTTTCAGTTACCCCTGCCTTGTGCTTTGTGCTCCCTCTAATTCCTGTTTGTACTTCTTTACTGTGCTGTCATTGGGGGTGATTCAGAGATGCGACTGCGAAAAGATCGCAAATATACGCAACTAAGTTCAGATCTTAGCAGGTTACAGCCCACTGTTTAAATAGTCACTCCCCTTGCAAACAGAGGCGGATCTTAAAGTTAGACAGATATTTACATACCCACAGTGTATCACCATCATATATACACCAATGGATGTCCTGTATAATATATAGAACTATTTATTATCATTATTGCTATAACGCATTAATATATCCATATATAGGTGCACCATACTAAAAACTGAGCCTATTATTTATATTATAATTGATTATATAGTTTTTTTATTTGTTTATTTAACTTTGTGTATTTATCCTGTATGGCTAACTGGTCTTCAAGTGCAAGTTTTTACTGTTTTATTGTTACATGTAGATTAAATTTATATTTTTTACAACCTCCAAGCTCTCTTTTTTATATTCTTTAGAAGGGCTGGTCCCCCTTTCTTACAAGAGCTTAGTAATGTTTTTTGTACTAATACTAGCAAAATTAAAAATACTCCTTTAAATTAAATTACACCTTTAAATTATTTACATTTACAAATGTTCATGAGGTTAAAGTAAAAGTCTTCCCATTGTATGTGGCCAGCCACCAGCCACCCTAAATCCCCACCCTTCGCCTTGTATATTGGCAGCCCCCCATGTATACCTCCAGCCTTACATTTTCCAGCCATCCCTAATCCCCCTTGTATGTCTCCAGCCATTCCTTCCCTCCAGTCCCTGGCCATTCCTTATTGCTAATTGAAATTGATATACCTTGGCTTTTCTATTATCCCAGTCCCTGAATGTCGTCTTCTTTTTCTTCTTCACTTCTCTGCAGCTCTTTGTTTAATGAATGAGACTTACCTTAGGGTCATCCCAGCATCACTCTGATGAAAGCTGCTGCAGAGGAGTTCTGATCTGACACAAACACACTGAATTAGATTCACACCTAAGAGTGAGTTAGGTGCACACAGATCCGCACCTAACTCATCCGTCCTGCCCCTAACCTGCCCCCCATTTTTTAGGTACCTTATAGCACTTAAGAATGCCATAGGGCTACCTTATCTTATGTTGCGTAGTTTCCTTCTTAAGAAGTTTATTAAGAAAGAGGTGTGCTTATGCCACCTCTGGGAGGATTTAGTTCGAAGTGGGAGGGGGGGGGATTTAGTTTAGGAGGTTAGTTAAGGTAGCCCTATGGCACTCTTAGGTGGGGGTCGGGTTAGGGGCTGTATAAGCGACAGATGCGGATCTGTCCACACCTAAGTCACTCTTAGGTGTGGAAACGTACTTTAGTGTCATGGTGAAGGAGATTCCAGCCTTTTAATCTAGATCCTAAAAGTTCTGCTTGCTTTTTAGACAGGTTTAAATCTCTGACAAGATCATTGAGATCCCCTTGTGTAACAAGATGTGGTTTATGAGACAGACAGGGAGACTCAAACGTTGGGTCAGCACTTGTATATCATTAATATGCTCTGCAGGCTCTATTTCATGTCCATCTCTTTGAAGTCCAAACTTTTCAACTTTTCTGGAGGCTTTGGCACTGGCATGCCTTCGCTGTGAGGCACAGGTCTCATGATGGACAGTATTCTGGGTATGCAATGGCGTGCTTTGTCTTGGAGATAAAGCCTACAATGTTTGTCAGGCAAAAGCAGCAGTCTGTGCAGTGGTCTTTTGGTTCCCACCATATTGTTGGAACTGCAAACTTCATGTTCCGAGCACCCTTTGACCAACCTGTGAGGAGTCTGAGGCAGGTGATGCAACAAATATGAGGAGCCCAGTCCTTGTCTTGGTCAGCAACTTTTAATTCAACGTAGAGCTCACAGCACTGCAGGAATGGGGTCAAATGGCATCTCTGACATTTAAATGTAACCTCACCACAGATGTAGCATAACGAATCTGGGAAGTTAACACAGCTTCTAGGCATAGCTCAGCCTGGCAGAAAAGTAAGTGCAGTGTCCATTGGTACCTGATGTAGCAAGAATGGCAGTGTGTGCATCTGCTTTAAAGTTCAAGCCTGATGGCCAATAGTTGTGAATCAACCAACACAGGGATTTCAAGATTAACCCTTGCACTGAAAGACTCACTTGACCCACCCACCAGGAGCTGCCAAAAAAGAACCCATAAACATTATATTAACAGATAACATAGCACTCTGGAAGTGGGCATTGCTTCAAAACTATATATTCATTCAGTCATCCCCTTTTCGGATGACACCTGGTGCAGTCGGAACCCCCATCATGTTCCCTTTGCAATTGCCCATGCTTTTATTATAAACACTGTATAAAACTTTAAGAAAATCAGAAGATGGATCTGATACATTTGTTAAATGGTTGTACATTTGTTGTTTACAAATATAGGGCCTGATCTTTAAGACCGCATATACGCAATCTACGTAAGGAAAAGATATGTAGATTACGTAAAAAATTAAAACACTAAATCCGAACATATATGTTATACATCCGATAGTCTGAACACGGCCCTTGAACAGAACACAATCTACTCAATTCAGACTTCTGACAGTTTCCGAAAGGGAGGATGCCTTGTACTCCAAAGGTGAGGGGGAGGGGCTTTATAGTACAAAGTACAGTCAGTTATTGAACACAGACTTCCAATTTCTGCCATTTTAAGTGCGAACTAATAGTAAATCTTAAGAAAGAGTCTTCACAAGTCCTTGTAAACTATGGGATTGGTTACCTAAATGTACTATTGATGCTTAAAGAAAAAGTGGTTCAAAACAAAATCGTAGAAGAACTAGGAAACAAGGGCACAATCCTAAGTGAAACTATGTATCCTAATTTTATTATATATCACAAATGTGATGTAAACACAGCAATTAAAAAATTACATACAAAAGACAAATTGCTAAAAAGTTAACTGCTTACAAGATACCACTATATATATATATAAGGTTACCTAACTATTGATGCTTAAAGAAAAAGTGGTTCAAAACAAAATCGTAGAAGAACTAGGAAACAAGGGCACAATCCTAAGTGAAACTATGTATCCTAATTTTATTATATATCACAAATGTGATGTAAACACAGCAAAGCAATTATTACATACAAAAGACAAATTGCTAAAAAGTTAACTGCTTACAAGATACCACTATATATATATATA